>BQNB010067849.1:0-34046 GCA_026074375.1 Tanacetum coccineum | reverse complement strand
AGCACGTCCATCTCGTCTACAGAGGCTGAATACATCGCGATGTCTGGATGTTGTGCCCAAATCCTATGGATGAGGTCTCAATTATCGAATTATGGCTTTGCATAGAATCACATCCCTCTGTATTGTGACAACAAGAGTGCCATAGCTCTCTGCTGCAACAACGTCCAGCACTCCATGTCTAAACACATCGACATCCGACATCATTTCATCAGAGAACAAGTGGAAAAGGGAGTGGTTGAGTTGTATTTCGTGAGGACAGAGTATCAACTGGCGGATATATTCACTAAGGCACTGCCCAGAGAACGATTCGAATTCATTCTCCCGTGGCTTGGCATGAAGAGTATGAAGCCAGAGACACTCAAACGTCTTTAGGATGATCAGGATGAGTAACGGATTTGCTTCAAGTATCCTATGTAAATATGTACATATTCATATTTATTTTATTTTTAAAAATAATTAATTACTTTAAAATTTTCAAGACATGTCTTCTGTTTATCGATAACATTTACGGTCCTAGAAATGTCATTCAACAATGACACGGGTCTTTAAATGAAGCTCGAACGGAAGTTTAAAATTTTCAAAACATGTCTTTATGGCTTGTAGTTATTTCAGACTGCAACCCGTTTTTCAAATTAAGGAAAGCATGTCGCCAAAAAGACGGTTGTTCCTAACAACGGGTGATTAAGTTCTCCCCGGCATGGATTACTTTACATTCATGCAACCTCGATCTAATGTACACTTCAGTGCATTATTTATTGATCAAGAAGAAAAGTCTTCTGTTTATCTAAATGATTTTTCATCTATGATTCTTCAGAAAATTATTTGTGTTTCAAATAGTGGAAATGTAGTGTTTGACAATCAATCGGACTTGAATTTTTCAAAATTTGACACTCAATCAACGACTACAGCTCTTTAAATAGAAAACGGGTCATTGATTGAGGGGGAGAGTATTTCTTCAAATTTATGACATCTAACGGGCATTTTTATGCATCATATAAATGATTGAGAAAGGTTTTGTATCTAACGGGGTTACATTTTGAGGGGGAGTTAAACTTGTGTTAACTCAAAAGGCCAATGCTGTCATTTACATGCAATAATCGGGCCTTATGTGCTAATTGCTAGTTGTTTACTAGTCTCATAATACATAGAGGACTAATTGTGCAATTTATGCAATTTAACTAATCCCTTAGCAACTATTAAACCCTAAATGAAAAGAAAGTAGTAAGTGAGGGGTCAAAACTGCCATTCTCCTAAAGTTTAACCTAGGTATAAAAACCCCCCTGCGTTTTGACTTGGTCAAAGACATCAAAGACCAGTCAAACATCTCTTTCTTTCTCTCTCAACTCAAAACGCATTACCTTCTTTGCGACTTGCCTGATTTATGCCCATTTGTGAGATTTCTCACTTAGGTAATGCTTGGTTTTTGTTTGTCATCATCCATATATGCTTTATCTATAACATCTTGGCCTGAATTTCATTAAATCGCATTTTGTTAGGGTATTAGTGCGAAATCATCTACCAAATCTTGGTTAGTGTTTCTATTTGAGTTTTGTTTGCTAGGTTTACATTAGAATATGTACATGATGCTTAGTTGATGTCTGAACTGCTTCCCCAATAGCTTTCTTAGGGTCTTAGTGATTTTTGCAACATATTTGACCTTTTAAGTCAAAATCGTGGTCATGTGTTGTTTAAAATGGCTACTTGTTGTTGTTGTAGTTAGTAAGTATATTAGAGCGTATATCATGAGCTAGCTAAGCCTTGGAGGCCTTATGTTGTTTATTGGATTCTACGAAAATAAGTGTTCTTGACTGCGTTTTGCCTTAAGTGTTCTTGATTGCGTTTTGGCTAAGATGTTCTTGTTTGCGTTTTGGTTAAAGTTCTTGATTGCGTTTTGGTTTAAGTTATTGGGTGCGTTTTGACTGTTAAACCTCTATTGCGTTTTGCCTGATATTCGCCTTTGCGTTTTGAGTTTAAATATGCGATTGCGTTTTGATTATATTTGAATAAAATATTCCTGCGTTTTGCCCAATTGCGTTTTGCCTTATTGATAGTTGTCCATTGCGATTTGCCTTTGCGATTTTTATTAAAATATACTCTGCGTTTTGTGTACACTGCGTTTTGCCTATTGCGTCTTGTTTATTTTAATAAAAATTGGCCTCTGCGTTTTGGCTCTTGCATTCTCTGCGTTTTGTCTGATGTGTTTTCCCAGCTGCGTTTTTGTCATGTCATCTGAATTTTGGTCATTGTGTATCAGTCACTGAGTCTTGTCTCCACTGTCATGAGTTGACTTCCGTTGACTTAAGTGTTGTACATCTCAGTTGACTATCACCTCAATATGATCAATGTGTCTATTTGGTCTTGGACTTACGTCTATGACTGTCTAACCCTCGAGCTTGTGCTCTTAACTAACATCACCTTTCTGTATGTATGTCTTCGTTGATGCATTTGTGCAGTTACAATGGCTGATGCAAATATCAATGCTCCTGAGGTTCCAACTGCTGCTGCTTCTCCACCTACTCGGTCTGATGAGCAAATCTTGCCTCGTAACAAATGGGTCCCAGTGGGAAAAAGCAATTGCTTCTTGGATGTGGAAAGAACTCAAGCCAATCCCATATTCAAGATAGCTGTGGACATCTTGAAGAACACCAACTTCTTCAAAGCTTTCACCGCTTCCTCCACTATTCCATCCATTTACATCCAGCAGTTCTGGGACACAATCAGATTTGACAAAGACAAAGGATACAGCTGTCAGCTGGATGAACAACGCTTCTATCTCTCCAAAGCTACTCTAAGAGATGCACTTCAATTACCCCAAGACAACAACAATTTCACATCTCCACCAAATGCTAACACTATAATCTCCTTTGTCAACGAACTGGGTTACCCAAATGTCGTCAGAACCTTATCAGGAGTCGTGACAAATGACATGTATCAACCGTGGAGGGCACTCGCCACGATCATCAATCTTTGCCTCACGGGAAAAACTTCAGCATTTGAAAGACCAAGAGCTCCAGTGTTGCAGATCTTGTGGGGTGTTGTCAACAAGGCAAATATAGATTATGCTGAGAGGATATGGGAAGAATTTACTCAGTGTATCCACTCATTCATAGAAGATAAGATGAATCTGGCTCTTCATACGGAGGGAAAGAAGAAAGTTAATCCACTTGTGATTCCGGGTGTCCGTTTCACTAAGCTGATCATCAATCACCTCCAGAGCATACACAAGTTCCACAAAAGACCAGGTTCTCCACTCCACCTGCCTTATGAGGAGGCTGCTTTGGGATACCTGAAGTTCTCATTCAAGAACACCAAAAGAGTAAGATTTGGGATGGCAATTCCGAATACACTTATCTCTGAGGATATCCGATCTGCTCCCTATTACCCCCGAATATGTGGCAAAAGTGGCTAAGTAACCAGTGATTTAGCATCGCTAGAGAAGTAAGTAGTCAGTGACGATGATGCACCGGCTCCCAAAACCAGGAAAGGGGTGAAACCCAAAACACTAATACCCAGGAAACCAAAACCGCCAATTCTACTTCATCACAACCACCCAAACCCAAACCAACACCTGCTAAGCCTCAGGAAAAGAAAAGAAAGCTGGTTATAAAAACCACTGGAGCACCATCTCCAGCCAAATGATCAAAAGCTGGTAAGGTAGTGAAGAAGCGAACTCTTAAGATCTCTCAACAGTTGGTAGATGAGTTCGTAGATGAAGGTGTTCCGGCGGATGAACCCAGGTTTGAAGATGAAGAGACTGATATTATACAAAAGGTTATGGAAGAGAGCTTAAAGGATGCTTACCCAGCACCCCGGGGTCCACTTCCATCGGTGGTGATCAGAGAACCCGAACCTGGAAAATATGAACTACTTCCAGAGATACAGGGAAATGGGAAAGAGAAAGTCGGAGAGGAACAAGCTGCTCAGGTTCTACTCAACCTTTAGACTCCAAAGAAGAAGAACTCTGCTGTACAGTTTATCTTTCAGAGATGCACTCCCGCACCTACTATACCCTCGAGCCATGAAGAATCCTCTTCTCTGTATGTGGAACTGGGTCTAACTGATAGCGAATCGGAATCTGATAATGAGGCATCTCGTGATGGCCAGGCTGATCAAGACACCTGGTAAACTATCGAAGTCAGCCTAGATCAGACCCTGGTGTTGCCTTCTGATTCTCAAATGTCAACCAAGTCATGATTGATTCATAGCTGACACCAAGACCTTGAACACATGAATCTTGAGGTCTCTTATACTTTACCTCAACCAAACCCTGAGCAGATGGATGAAGAATTCACCACAACGATTTATCCCAGTGTTCAGGAAAACCTTAAACTCCCAACTGAAGGTGAAGTGAGACTTGAGGAACCTGCAAGCTCCAATGGAACCCTGTCTTCTCTACAAAATCTGGACAAGGACCTCAGCTTCACCAATCAGTTCCTTGCAGAGAAGTCACAACCAGATGAACCTGAGAAAACTAACAATGAAACGGAGGTTCAATCTATGGTCACGGTTCCCATACATCAGGACACCTCGTCAGTTCCTCTAATGACCACGCCGGTTATTGATCTCACCGTTTCTCAACTAGCTTCCACAACGATTCAAGCATCAATACCAACATCAACAGCAACGGTCACTGCAACAACAACAACAACAACTTTTCCACCACCACCACATCAACCACAACAAGGCGTCTCAGATTCTATAATAATTCAGCGGATTGGTGAGCTGGAACAACATATGGCAGACCTGGTGGAGGAAAATCAAGCCCTGGAGGAAAGGTTAGACAAGCAAGGGCACAGAATGTACCAGTTGGAGAATCAAGATT
This sequence comes from Tanacetum coccineum, assembly GCA_026074375.1. Lineage (NCBI taxonomy): Eukaryota > Viridiplantae > Streptophyta > Magnoliopsida > Asterales > Asteraceae > Tanacetum > Tanacetum coccineum. The sequence goes on along the minus strand of BQNB010067849.1, from coordinate 29,224 downwards.
TATCTGGAATGATCAAGGAGCAGACAAAGGAGTATATGCGGACCCAAGAGATTGACCGAAAAATCAATGAAATAGTAAAAGAGGTTGTTACTGCATCAGTTCAGTATGCAATGAGAGCCCCTCTTCGTGCTCGCTTCAAGGATCTCCCAACTTCTGACATGAAAGAGATTCTGCTTCAGGAGAATTATGACAAGGGCCACGAGGATCACCGGATGGCATGTGAAGCATTACAAACATCTATCCTTCGTGATGAAAGTGAGCAATTTGATGCTGACAAGTCTGAGGAGCGTAAAAAAAAATGAAGAGTAAGCAGGATTCACCAAAAACCCCACCTAGGTCACCTTCTCTACCACCACCTCCTCCACCACCGTCTAGTGCATCAGGGGCTTCCGATACAACTAGAGCCTCTGATTCCGCTCAAGACCTCTCCACCACCAACCTGTCCTCCAACACCCAATCTAGATAATCAGTCTCCAGGCTCAGCTGCTCCAGGCTCGTCCAAGACATCTGCTACTACTGCATACACAGCCTGGACAACGACAACCTCCAGATTCGAGCCCTTTGCATCATCTATTCCTGAAGACGTATTTATGCATGAAGAGTCAGACTTTGCAGCTCCGGATATGGTGTCTGATGATGAAGATATCGGACATTCGGCACATCCCCATACATAATCTAAAGCAGGATTGGTTTAAACCTCTCTCCGAAGATGAAAGACTTGCGACTCCTGAACCTGCTTGGTCCATTCCCTCATCAAGTCTATCTGTCCCCACCTACAACTAGGCATCTGCTATAGCCTCTAGCTACGTACCTCCACTAGAGAACTCTCTGCTTTCACAGACCGGTGATATTAGAGTGTTTATTGATTGGTTCTGCAAGAAGCAAGGAATCATAGAGCTCACGCCGAAACACTTGGAAGGTCCTGCATAGATGGGTTGTCAAAGCCTTCCATCCTGACGTGATTCATCTCCAATATCAGATGGAGGAATGTCACAAGCTTCTGACCAATCAAGTAGACGACAGACGTCTCAGGTATAACGTCAGCAGACACTCCTATTGGGTGGTCCTCTAGGTCACGTCACGATTCAGACATAGTTACTCTTCAACAGAGACTTGGATTATCTATGATTTGGCAGCAAGGGTGACAGAATTGCATTGTCAATCACAAAGATGAAAGCTGCTTATTATCCTGATGTCGGGCTAGAACAGATGGTTCCAGATCAGATGTGGATCGAAGCAGAGTGCATGTATGACATTTTTGCAACTTATGGTATCTATCCTGGTGGTTTAGGAGACAGAAAATTCTACAAACGAGCCACACTCACCAGCAGAAACCAACCGAAGGAGCTAAGTCTGGGACTCACATGAGAATCCTAAGTGTCGTCAGCATTGATGTCTTTTTGATTTACGGGTACGATTAACATTGAACAGATAGTCCCCTTTCGAAGATCCAATAATCAGAATATACTAAAACATGTAAAACGACATCAAGGATCTGTACCCGAGGAGCTTTAAGACAGTAACTTGCTGAAATCTTAAGTCACCTGAACCACCTACCGCTAAGGGACAGGAAGATTCTCTCCTCTGCTATCAACCTATGGATCAGGAATCTGGTTATCCAACAACGGGTAGATGACTTCCAACTCGGCATCGAGAGTTACCAAACTCAACTGAACCTCACCAAACCTCGCTGGGAAGCTACAGGTCTCGAGTTTATGCACGACTACAAGATTCTTGACTCTCTAAGATCTGTACTATTCAGAGACAAGTATGGTATGCAGATGCTCATGTGCTTCAACGAAATCCACAAGTTCAGTGACGGGACTCTATAACAAATAGATGAAGCTTTGGACTATCGGGTAAAGGAATTCAAAGTTAACAAGAACAATCCGGCGCTGAATACCAGGTTCTGGACCACGAATGATGTGATCAAGTGTAAGCAGTTCATGTTTGCCATTCAAAAGCGGCTAAAGCTCAGGAGAATCTTCCAGAACTTGGAAAGCTTTGTTGGTGGAAGAATACGCGAAGGAGACTACAGACTTCTACGGAGAACCGAATGATGACATCCTCTCTGTAGCTTCTCGTACTTCGTGTGTGGTATATATTGTAATCTTGTACATTATTAAGTAGTGTATCTTTAGGTGTTATGTGTCAGTGTATAAATTTTTCATGAGCTTTTTCGTTAAACTCAAAATCCTTCAAAATTCTTATACCTGACACTAACAGATTCCCTCAGTAATTTGAGGGGGAGCATTAATATGTTCCAATATCGGTGTGTATTTAATCAGACCACATTTTCTCCTAAATTTTCTAACATATTTAAATCAATTGAGATCCTAAATCTCCAAAGGTTTGAAATTTTTGATCAGGGGAGAGAATGTGATTTAAATATTAAATCTGATAAAAAATGTGATCTTTTGGACTCAAGTGTAAGCTCTCCCATATGTGCTAAACCTTTTCGAATATCGATGCACATATTGAGGGGGAGCGAATAGTGTATGATGGCAATTGTGGAAATACCAAAGACCGACCCTGTAATTACTTTATCGGAGTTATAAGGATGGTAAGGTTAGGTACTCGATCCCACGATCCCGCCAGAGCCGGAGGGATCTACCCAGGGACAATCCACTAGTTAGTGTAGAAGTCCTTAGGTATGATTACAAAAGGAGTAATGTTAGAATAAGGGAATAGTGCGGACTGGGATGGAGCTAGTACTGGAACATACCCAACAAGGTACTAGTAATGAATTTTCGGTAAGCACTGAAGGGGTTGAAGAATGAAAAAGAAATGTTAAGATAAAGGGTGAAAAGAAAGCAGCCCTCCTTTAACATTAGGCAGAAACCGGGTCAATACATATGCTGTCAGAACCACTTGGTTGATTATTGGCATTGAAGACAAGTATCATGGACCCAGTGATACGCTGCACAACCCTCCCTAGCCACTCAGAATCTCTCAAAAGATTTCTGTTTCAATTGTCATAGAGACTTAACACGTAATCTACTGACTATCTCACTCCAAGATAGTTGGTATTGAAAAGGTGGCAGTCTGCTCCAGCCTCCGCTCACTTAAATCAAAACGCACTATTGAGTCTAGAGCCTAGAGATCATCAATAAATCTCGTTAGGACACTATTCCAATATACTTGTCTTTCACACACTGTGAAAACAAGGATTATCTTAAGAGTCCTACGCATTATCCTTGTGATATTGCCAGAACATCCGAGTGATACGAAAGTATTCACAGTGAAGATGGAAATCCTGCTAGAGCCAACATCAAACAAGCTCTAGGTAGGTGACTTGTGAGATCCTTAATGGATCAAACTTGTGACACTGGGCATCGATTCGGTCCAGATTATGAATTGACGGAGGATGAATTTTGATAAAAGCTTAAAACTCTCGATGTGTTACAAAAATCACTTTAACTAGTGACACATCGATTGATTTTCAAATCAATTTTATCTTCAATCGGTGAGATAGTAACTCACTGATTCACTCTTACCGTTCTATTAGTAGCAATACTATTAGTGAGGTAGCCTGCTTTGAGGTGTCCGGTAAAGAGATACTAGCAAGTACAGTGAATCTAATGCATCTGCGTTAGATGATCTAACACTTTGAGCTGGAAACCCTGTCAAGGAGGTTCTTATAATGAATCTACCTGATCACAGGTACAGTATTTATACTGTAAAACGGTCCTCACGGAACCGGAGGTTAATGCAACCGAACTCTGACGAATGACAAAGCCATATTCGTCACCAAGCTTTATTGTTAACTGTTGTATTTCAGGATTACATAAAGATGGAGATGCAGATGCCTCGTTCCAGTAAAGTCAATTCACAACCCCATGCTCACACTTAATGTTTCTAATCAAAGACATCATGACAACTGAAAGACCTACAACACAGCTTCCGCAACTCTGATAAGTACTATCATGATCCAGAAGAGTGTGAGTATGCGGGTCCGAAAGTCACAACATCACATGAAGGCAATATTCCACAACAAGGATGATTAAGAGATTTAAAGTGGATGGTGATCTCAAAGAAAGCTCAAAGATCACTCAAGTCCAAGGAACAAAGCTCAAAGATCACTACTTGATGTACAACGACAAATGTTGAAGAATCAAAAGACTACAAGCCAGAATCAAAAGATTAATTCAAATATAATGCTAGGATTCAATTTGTATTTTCTGGGGTGACCTCCCTTAGGGGGAGATTGTTAGGATTAAGAAAATCCATGTAAAAGACTCGGTCACCCCGTGTTATATCTAGCATAGGTTAGCTCGTAGTCTTAGTTTTAATCTTTTAGTTATCGTACGACTTATGGTGTTGGGTCGGGTCTTTACCCACTTGTTAGCCCACTCTATGGCCCATTTAGGGGTACCAAAACACTTGTATAAATACCCCTTTCCAGCCATGGGAAGGGGTTGGTTGTTCATTTGATAATACACACACTTAAAGGTGTTTTCTCTCACTAGACAAGTCACTTTCTCTCTCTAGAAATTTTGGCAACCCATCATTCCTTAGCTTATATTGTGATATCCAATATACTACACATGATTCTTGTCTCCTCATGTTGTTGTCGTGGGTTTGTGTCCAAGAGGAGACAAAAATAGCTTAAAACCCTTGGTTATTAGTTTAGGGCTTGCACAATGGTTAAAGGTTAATGTTTAAATAAGCAAAAGCAAAAGTTAGTGGATGATTTATGATTTATTAAGGGGGGCTGATTTTGGGGGTATATATGGGTAGGAAATAAATAAATTTTGGGTATTGGGTATAAGTGTGGGTATTTGTTGAAGTATAGAAAGCTGATGGTGTTTCCATGCATGCATAATAGCAAAATATTGCGAAACGTAAACGTTTTACGTAACGTATAAAAATAAAAATGTGAAACGTTATAAATTATCTTCGTAAAAATAATATAACACTTGTTTGATGTAAATTTTTATTTGTTTGATGTTGGTTTACGTTGATTGTTGATTTTTAATTTACGCGATTTAACTAAACGTTTGAAATTAAAAGTAAACACGTAAAAGTTTAAAATTAATAGTTGAATATTTATTGACGTAGAATGACCCTAAAATGCGGATTGTTACAAATATCCCACAGATTCCTACCCTTTAACTTCTCTACATTGATCCATTCAACCCATAAAGTGTCCTTTTTTGCTGCCACATTCCACAACTGTTTCATTAAAAGGGTTTCATTCTAGTTTTGAAGACGTTTCAATCTTAGACCACCTTTGTCTTTAGGTTTACATATTGACTCCCATGAAACTTTTGCTTTTCCTCTAATCATATCCCCTTGACACAATATGAAGCCCTTCAACAATTTATTAATATACTTTATGACTGTCCTAGGTAGCAAGAATACAGACGCCCAGTAAACTTACATTGAGGATAATACTGAGGCAATAAGTTGTAATCTCCCAGCATATGATAAAGCCATGTTCTTCAAATCCTGAGTTTTTTGTTTAACTTTGTCAATCAGAGGTCTGCATTCAGATTCACTAATTTTCTTGGTTATCAAGGGTACTCCTAAGTATTTCATAGGTAATTTCCCGACAGAGAATGGTAAAATTTGAATGATATTGTTTTGTTCAACTCCACCAAAGAAAACAGTGCTTTTTGCATAATAGGCTTCAATCCATAAATACTACTAAACTCTTCCAAAGCTTTCTTAACTACTTTTACAGAACTTACATCACCATTACATAACATCATTAGGTCATCAGCAAAACATATGTGTGCTATCTTAAGCTTCTTACACCCATAATGATATTTAAAGTCACCTAATTCTCTAATATTCTTTTGTAACAACAGACTCATCACTTCCATTATCAATGTAAACAAACATAGGGACATTGGGTCTCCTTGCCTAAGCCCTCTTCCCCCCCCCCCCCCAATTAAAGTACCCCGCCCTTTCTCCATTTACATTAATGGTGAATTTTGCTGTTGTAACACAAATCATCACCTAGTTCACCATTTTTTCATGAAAGCCAAAATCCTTTAGTGTGTTTCTAAGGAAATCTCAATCGGTTGTATCATATGCCTTTTGCAGATCTATCTTAAAAGCATACTTTTTCTCACTATTCTTCCTATTATAACCTATCAATAGCTTTTGGGATAGTAAAATATTATCAGTAATTTGTCTTCCACCTATAATTTCACTTTGATTTTCACTCACTAGTTTCCCAAGTATACCCTTCATTATGTTTGTTATAATTTTACTAATACATTTTTATATAATGTTTCAACATGTTATGGGTTGACAATGAGATACTCAACCTTTTATATATATTAAATATAATAAATATATAAATATATAATAAGAATCAAAAATCTCAATGTAGAAACCGGGAAGTATGTGATTCCCGGGTCGTTTATCCCCAACGAGGAGTGAATTGGAAAGTCGAGAGTCGGTTTGATATTTGATGTTTGAATGGAACAAGATTTTTGATTGGTTTTCTAAATCTACGGGAAAATTAATGCAATCTACACTAAAAACAAATAAGGCAACACAAATTTAAACTAAAAATGCAAACGTGAATCCTAAAAACGTGACGTAAAACCCTAATTTATCAAAATTAATTCCTAAAATGATCTTTTTGACTTTTATAGGTCCTAATTGACTAAAATGCTAGAATAAAGAAAACTAGACCAAAAACGAAAGTGATTTAAGCTTAAAAACACGAAAAACGTGAACGGGATCTAATACCGTTCTTTGAAAATTCAAAATCTAGAATTTTAACCCTACGATTGCAAATCTAATTTTTCTAAGTCCTAAATGTTAAAAGAAAATTTTTAAAAAAAAGAATTATATTTTTTTGATTTTTATTTAATTTTTTATGATTTAAAAACAGTTTTAAAAAGAAAAATTCATCAAAAATACTAAATTAATTGGGAAATTCTGAAAATTTCATGGAAAGTAGTTTAAGTTATGTAAAATACAGGAAAAATACTAGTTTTGCAAAACAGCTTAAAAATAAGCTGCAAATAAGCAAAATTGTGGATGAAAGCTTAATAACTGAAAAGAGTATAAAAGATAAATAGGGTAAACTAGTAAATGAAAAAGACCTCAGGACAGTTGGTTGTGTGTGGTGTGTGTGAGGTGCTTGTTATAAAGGGGGAGGTCATGGGTTCGACCCCCATGCCTTCCCTTTTTGAAAACATTTTTTTTACTTTTTCTTTTTAAAAACCTAAACAATGAGCTAAAATATCAACCTTTAACAAAGACACTTTTTATAAAACTAAAAAATAAGCACAGAAAATAAGCCAAAAAGTTGACAGTAGCTTATTTACACTAAAAGGGGCTTAAGGCATAAACTGTGGGCATTTTAGACATAACTAAGCAAAGTAAATAGCAAAATAAGCTAAGACAGATAATAAGTTACACCTAATAAGCAATATGGATTAGAAATAAACACAAACAATAAGCTAAGCTAAGCTAAATAGACAGATTCACTAAAAAGCTATAAAACTTAAGATTTGTACACTAAAATGCAAATAAGCTCAAATAAGCTCTAAACTAAAAGAAATAAGCTAAAATGGGCTTAAACTATCCTATTAAACAAGACTAAACCTAGAATAAGCAAAAACAATAAGCAGATAAGCTCAGAAATCAAATAAGCACTTACACCAAAAACTGCAGACAAACAGCCAAAAGGGGACTTTTCTAGCTTATTTTTAAGCTAGAAAAAGGAACCTTATGGCTTGTCAACCTATATCACTGAAAAGCTTGGTCAACAAGCTACAATAAGCAATAAAGAAAAAAGAATTTAAAATCCAAATAAGCAGTTAAAAAGCCTAGTGAAAAGTGTTGTTTGCACTCAGCATGTACTGATTAAAATCAGTATGTGTTGAGTATCTTTTTTTACTTTGAAAATGACAAACTTTGAGCTTAAAATTAAGCCAACAAAAGGAACCTTATGGACTTATGACCACCAAACAGATTAAGATTGAACCTCAAAGAACTTATATCAACTTTCAAAATCCATTTTGAAATTCAGGTTAAGCCAGAACAAGCAATTGAAAAAGCTATTTTTCAAAGTTTCCCTACACTTGGTGAAATTTAACAACTTTTGACAAAAACAAATGCAGCAATTCCAGGCCTATTTCCTAGTAAAGAATAATGCATTAAATATTCCCGAGCCTTGTATAGAAAAAACGTATTTTACGGGAATTAATCTAAGCTAACTGGGCCTTGGTGTCGGGCTAAAGCCTATTTGTTTGGACCATTAAAGCCCAAATGACCCAACTAGGAGTCCACTCTCTTTGTACTATAAATATTATCCTCCTAGCATGTTAGGAAGGTGTTGGTTCTCATTTTCTCATAGGTGAAGCCTCATCTCATTTTTTTCCTCCTCTCTCTCTAAACCTCTTTCTCTCTCTAGTTTTTTATTTATTTTCGTGTGTTTGATGTGGATGATATTGTTGGGATTTTGCATCTATTTAACCATTTAAATATATCACGAGTATGCATCAGAAAGATTAAACACATATAGAACTTATAATTAATAAGTGTTCAAGAACTTGCGTACCTTTTAGGAATAAACAAACGCCGCCTTGAATATACGCATAAATAATAAAACCACGCGAAACCACTTAGGATTAAAAGTATAATCCCTTTAGGCGACACACACAATACGTTTTTAGCAAACAACGTGGTATGCTAGTACTAGTAGTGTTTTAACTAAACGATCACCTTCGTCTTTGAATCAATCAACACACGAACTAAAACCTAACGTATGTGGTATAAAACCACAAAATCAAAACCAAAACCCTAAAGGGTGTTCGGTTCGATCCCACGCCAAAAGAAGGAAAACCAAAACCCCTAGAGGGTTGTGGGATTCGGGCGAACAAAGGGAGAGCACCAAGGGAATTTTAGGATTTAGGTTTCAAGTTATGAGCTAATGAAAGCCCCTAGACCCCTATTTATACATCTCTTGGCTTGGAGAGCAAGCAAGCAATCCCACCTCCTATTGGAGAGGAGGTTCGGCCGACTATAAGGAAAGAAGGGGGAAACCGCAACTTTCTTTTTCCTGATTTTTGCATATTAGTCCTTTAACTATTAACGACTAATATTTATTCTCGTTAAACTTTTAACGATCGTTTGTTAAATCACTAATTAATATATTACTTTAATATATTAAAATGTTGTTCTACATATTAACGTGTGCGTCCCCGTAGGCTCGAATAGATTTTTGGACATATACGATTTATACGTGGACATATTCCAACAAATATAGTCTAACATATTACTTTATTTAATAAATATACACTAGTTATATATATTAAATACGTAATAAACTTATCCTATGTGTATTCGTGTGTGTCCCCGATAGGCTCACATATTTCTAGCCGTATAAACGTTACACGTAACGACCACGAACCAACAAATTAGCCATGAAGTTATTGTAGAGATAGAAAGCTGAACTGTCAGTGGTGTACTTGGTCCTGAGTTGATCGCCATTACGGGTAACCTTATAGCTAGGTTTAGTTATTAGAAACACGAGGTTCTTACAAGCAACTACTCCGTCATTTTTTGTGAGCATTTTTAGTCGAACAATAGTCTCTTTTGTTTCATCATTGACCATGACTGTTTGCCAAGGGTTCGTATTCTACAGGAAGATAATAAAGTTGGTTTTGATAGTCATCTTCGATCCTTGCTTGCTTCTCTATGTGTTTTAAGATTTTGTACATTTAACTAGGTTTAACTAGTTTGGTCGTCTAGCTATTCAACCAATATTCTATCAAGATTGCATCTAAGATTAGTTGGACCACGATCTTTTAGTTATTGGTGGTCCTATTTGTTGCAATGCTTGTTGTTTATGGTGATCAAGACATTCTTCAGCTACAAATGTTTTCCTAGACCTATGGTTCGTCAATGTTTGTGTTGTCTGGTGTCCAAGCTACAATGTTAGTTGTTATGATTATTGCTGACAAAAGAATTGTTTTACAAAAAGGTTGTGAAATGGCGGGAACATCTTGACCTCAGGTGACTTTTGGCACAAACATTGTCCACCTCACGAAAGAAAAGCTCCGATAACTTTCAGCCTAACGTTGCACCAATTGAGTAGCAAAGAAGAAGACATCGAACCTTTAACCTTTTATCAGCAAAATCTCTGTAATAGTCTCATGAATGTTTCGAATATGAATACCAACTGAGCTAATACCATTTAATGCTGACAAAACAATGTTAGGGTGCGTTTGGTGTGTAAACGGTTATGGAATAGGATTTGGATTTAAGAATGATTTGAAAGAAAATCAAGAGAGAGAAAATTAATATTATATTATTATATATTTATTTTTGAAATAAGAAATGAATTTTAAATATTAAAATGCAAAAAAAGAAAATTAAACATTACTAACAAAAGAAGAGAGATAACACACATACAAAAAAGAGGCCCACTACTTTTGATGAAACTAGGCTATTATGTGTGGAATGGAAGGGCCCACGTTTTTTAGGAATGCATCTGAATTTTTAAACCGAAAGCCTTCCAACCAATATAACAATTTTTGCTTTGATCTCCCTCAAAACCCATACTAACACACAGACCAAACACGCCTTAGTTTTACTTGAATTGGGTTGACTATTTTTATTTTACTTTTAATAATGGAATAAGCAAGTCAAGCCGGATAGTAGGTAATTTACTATAGTTTGCTCCTAGTAAGAATCACTTTAATATTTAGTTTCGGACGTTTTGTACTTTTCTAATTTAACAGTTTTAGCACAACTGATTACGCCATTAGAAAGAAAACATGTAATATGGTATTTGAGTTGCTTATTTTTTTTGCTTTTCTGGTGTTTATAAATGTATTGTTATATAAATTGTTATGTTTATTTAATACGGAGTAAAACGAATTTGAGTTAGTGTATTATTTAAAATCACGGACGGGTGATGGAGTGCACATAAGGTGTACTGACACACGGCTTGGTGAACGCACATAAACGAGCACAATCAACCTCATTTCTTAATTGACGAACATGAACAAGATTACACATGTTCGTTCATTTGTCCGGTTAAAATTAAGTGAACAAACATGAACAAAGCTTCGTTTGTGTTCATCTGATTCATTTAGATTTGTGTTTTAGCTCTTATTTGGATGAACGGAAGATTGTTCATGTTCGTTCGCTTAATTTTAAACGCTCGGTTCATTTATTGAAGATGTTGAAGCAAATTTCCGTAAATGCTCTTCAACCCTGATCCTTATGAGGTCCTGCAGCTGCTCCTTCGTCTCTTAGGCTGAAATAAAAAGAACACCATTAGTTCTCCCTGGGGTGTTAATCCGAGATCAAGCTTCGACATGAGAGCAAGTACTTGGTGTGAGTGGATAATAGAGGGACAGAAGTAAGAGTAAAGTCGGTGTGTGTGTCCCTGTTCATCTGTTGAACATCTCTTAACACTACTGGCTTAAACACCTTAGCTCCACACACACACTAGTTGTTGAGGCAAATTGTCTTTTTTCAAATGGAGGCATCGTATAAGTCGTTGATGAGCACCAGACTTGGTCTTCGGGACCAATGTTGTCACCATGCTCTGAGTACTAGTAGTGGACCAAGCGTCTGTGCTATTCGTACATTATCATACACGTATGTCAGTTTGCTAGTTGTAAACTAGATCTATGCAAGACACTGCTCAATTCCCTGTGCACACACTGCTCCATCTCTTACGCAGACATTGCTCCATCTCTTGTGTAGACACTGCTTCATTGTCATGGCCTTTGAACCCGAGACGACATTCGTCACCTAACAATTGGGAGTATTAGGAGTTAATTGTGATTATTACCTCCAGAATGTTTAGAAAGACCATACCTCATCAGAAGAATAGTTTGGTTAAAATTAAGCGAACCAAAATGACACTAATTCATTGGTCGGTTAGAATTAAACGAAAAACATGTACATCAACAAAATTATACGATCATTTAAGCGCTAGTATCTAAATTCGTGTTATTAACAGGCTGGGTATGGTAATGCACACCCTGACGTTATGCCTACGTGGCGTGCGCGTTAGTGCCGTTACCATACTGCCAACCGGCGTTGCCACGGTAACGCTGGCAACGCCAGTTATATTAATTTTTTTTTCCAAATCCAAGGGCTAGTTGGGTTATATTTTAAAAAAAATTAAAGGGTAACGACTAGTTTTGGCAAAAAAAAAAATTTAAAATTTAAATCCCTTTAACGGCTAGTTTTGGGCAGAGTTTTTAAAATTAAATTTTTTTTTTCAATTTTTTTACCCCCTATATGTCCCCCTTTTCTATATGTTTTTTCACACATTTACAACTTCAAACTCACATCTTTATACATATTCACTAGCAAAAAAAATGTGCGACTTTCCCAACGAAGGCTCTTTTTGAAAACCATCATAATCCGCAACATGAATTCTGGTCGACGTCAATCAATCAAATCTTTCTTTTGGGTTTTCTAGTCAAGCTCCGATGAATCCCGAGCAACTAGCTTTTTTACAAACTCAACAACAAGCTTTTGTTGAATTTCAACAAATTTTCCAAAACCAACAACAAAACCCACCACGATTCTCTATACCACAACAATAAAGCCAATCGTCAAACTCACTCTCACAAACGAATCCTATCCCAAAAACGAGTACCGCCGGAAAACGAGCCCCAAAAAAAAGGGCTAGGCAAAGACGTGGAGGTTTCGGAATCGAGGGTTTCGTTTTGTTGGCAATCGAACGAGGAAACTGTACTTGCAAAATGTTACGTTGCCGTTTCCGAAGATAGAAATGTCGGGAGGTCACAAGCGAAGGATACTTTTTGGTATCGGGTTTTGAACGAGTTCAATCGGTTGAATTTTCAAAAATGTACTAAGGATATGTTGTCAAGCAAATGGAATACGTTGAATCATAGTTGCCAAAAGTTCAACGCAATCTACAAACAGGTGCTCATGTTTGACAAAAAGTAGTGAGAGCGAGTTGGATGTTATGAAACAAGCTCGGACGGCTTATCGTGACGAGAATAAAATAGCCCGTTTACTCAAGAGATTCTGGGACTTTGCGTAAGTTTCGAAAAACGGACCGCACCCCCACCGACAACTGGGGAGATGATTTAAACGAAGATGAAGGAAAAACCTCGCGGAAAACCCCGATGAGCTAATCGGACCTCCGATGGCTAGACCACGTCCTCACCCAAACAACGCCCCGGAAAAAACAAATCCATACATCGGTGAGCACCGAGGGGAGTAGCTCGTCAAGCCAATTCGATGATATTATGACAAAAGAGCTTCGTCTCAAACGAGAAGCCGCTGAAGCCGCGTTCGGAGTGGCAAAAGAAAAAGACCGCACGGTGATGCTTTTGGAAGAGATGAAATTTCTCGCTATTAGCACGAAAGATTTGCCGGAGGACGACGCCTATTTTATCGAAGAGCAAAAAGAGTCCATTCAAGCAAAATATAACTTGTACCGGAGCCGCGGAAGTAACCCCAGAGGTAGTCGTTAGGGCGTAGGTTTTTTTAATTTTCGTATGTTTTTTTCGAATTTTTTTTAATTTCGAATGTATTTTTTTTTAGGATTGTAATTTGTATTTTTAATTTAATGAAATGAAATTAGTTTGTTTTAAAAATTAGAAAAAAGAAAAAGTGATGGGTCTCAAAAAGTGGTGTTATGGTTACAAGAGTATTTTATGGTGTTGGTGTTATGACGTTAAAGCTGATGTGTCGGTGTTAATGGTGTTATGCTACCGAGTGTTCTAATAATCAATGGAAAAAAGATTTAGATTTAGATGTTTGTGAAGGATCAGAGTTGGGCAGTGTTGCTTTGGACTTTTTGAATGCATGTGTAGAATGGACGAATGCCACTCATTCACACTGTCCATGTCTTCACTTCATGAAACTCACTACTACCAACTTACCAATCGGAATACACCACATCATCAATTTAGCGCGCGTGATCTTTATTCCTATGATGATGAGAGTGACACAATAGCTTTTAATTTTGGAATTGCCATATAAACAACGGCTCTCTCACTATTCTTTTTGCACAATTTTCCAGTCACTTTTGTTGTCTTAGAGGAAGGAGTATGGTGGCAAGCCATAACTCTTTATTTGGGTTTCACAGGCTGTCATATCAGTATCTCACTCTTATTCAAAAATACCTTTTCACTCATAACACACCTCTATCTCTTCACTTGGGCCTCACCATCCATAATTTTATTTTATTTTTATTTTTTACGAAGGATATAGCTAAGCGATTAACCAAAAAAATATACACAAACATAATTCATTTCATTTAAATTAAAAATATAAAATTACAAATTTATTTTTTTATAAAATAAGAATCATAAAAATACAAAATTACAAATTTATTTTTTATAAAATAAAAAACACACTTTATAAACAAAATTATAAATTTAAACCTAGAAATGACAAACAAAAAACCATAAGAGCTTAAAATGTAAATATAAATTTTATATATAAAAAGAACCCATCTTCTTCATTGAGAAAGAACCTGCAACTTAAAACCATCAAACACAAAAACCTTCCTTTTTAAAATCATCATACATATAAACACATTCTTTAAATCAAAAGAAAAAGAAGAAAAAAGAAAAAATAAAAAAAAAACAACTTGTTTGTGTATTTTTCGAACGGTTATATTCTTTTTCTATTTGTCCTTATCTACGTCGTGGCTATGGCAAGTTTGCTAGATTTTTGCCATGGCGAGCCATGGTGGTGTGGTGGCGAGCCTGGTGCGAAGCCACTCGATGCTCGAAGCCTCCACCGCCACATACTCTTCCCTCTTAGCTACTTTTATCTGCTCAATTGTTTTTGTTAATTATTTTTTGATTTCTTGATTAATTGCATTACAGTACTTTTTTACTGAACCTAATTTGTTTACCATGATTAAGAGCATTAGGTATGGTGGGGAGATATATCTTTTCATTTTAGCTCTACAGGCTGTCACATCAGCATCTCACTCCCACTTAAAAATATCTCTTTACTTATAACACACCTCTATCTTCTCATCTTGGCCTCAACGCCCACAATTTTTATTTTTCTTTTTCATTTTTTCACACAAGCATAATTCTTTTATTCAAATTAAAAATACAAACATCTCACTCCCACTTAAAAAAAACTCGCGGAAATGACAAGATTCAGATTTTGCAAGTGACAGAGCTCGGTAGTGTGGTGCGAGCTTGGTGGCGATGCCACGTAGGAAGGCGAAGTGTCTACGTCACGATACCGTTCTCGTCTTAAGACAAAACAGCTTTTTAGATTAGCAACAGCAGAAAGTTTTTCATTTATTTAACCTAACGAAAATATATTTTTCAATCAAATTTATTTTGGAACATGAAAAGATATAATCTGATGTTGTTTTGAATATTTCTTGCAATAATTATCCATGAATGAAACAACAGGCACATAAAAATATAGATTTAGTAAAGACCCGCGCGTTGCGGCCGGGCAAATTTTTTCTCGAATAATTTTTTTTACGTTTCGCGGGGTTTTTTTGGGCGATGCGTTATGGCGGGGCTAATTTTTAATATTTTCTTTTTTTACGGAAAGAACATCATTCCGGTGGGAAAAAAAATTTGTGGGACGGACTAATTATTTCCCGAATATTTACATTTTATTGGGACGGTTTGTAAATTTTTTTACGGAATTTTTTGTGTAAGAAAATCGTAATAGTTAGAATGTAGGGTCCGTTTTTGTATTTTTTTTACTTTGGGTCAGATTTTAGGCTATTTTTTTTGGCTATTTTTTTCCCGGATAGATCCTTTTTGTACGATTCGGGATTTTTTTTTTGCGTTGGGACGGGTTAATTTTTTCCCGAATATTTTCTTTTTTTGGGTAAAAAAGTTGTGAACAATAAAAACTTGACGGGTTTTTTTTGTTAATATTTTTACTGGATTTTTTGTGTAAGAAAATCATAAATAGTTAAAAGTTGAGGGTCCGTTTTGTATTTTTTTTTACTTTGGGCCAGATTTTATGCTAATTTTGGGCTAGTTTTTTTTTTACTTTTGGCCACATTTTCTGCGAATTTTAGGCTAGTTTTTTGGGCTAGTTTTATGGCCGTTACTGTAGCAACGTAGCGTACTGTAGCAGCACAGATACAAAACGACAGTGGATTTTGTCGACAAATGGGTATATTACAATAATTTTTTTATATGGCTTAAGTGTTGGCCGCATGTTTAAAGTGTTTTTTTGCTATATAAATAGCTTTTTTTTTAATATAAATAATTTGTACTTGTGATCATATCGATTATTTTAAAGTTATTAGGTATCGAAGATGTTTTCGCGGGTATTTTTTTTATCTGAATAAATCGGAACTTTTGTAATTTTTTTTCCCTCTTACTTTGTGCATACAAATTAAAAAAAATATAATTTAAAAAAAAAAACCAAAATCGAGCTGACCCAAAATGAAAATCAATTACTGTAGCACTGTAGATTCACTGTCAAAACGACAGTGTATTTGTCCGTGAATGTGTAATATATTAATACTCCAACTAAATACTGAGGGAACTTTTATGAACATAATTCCAAAAGAACACAATATTTTTGTCACGATGTTTCTATATACACAGTATTTTTCAAAATGTTTAATTCACAATCCACCTAAATTCAGATTTTAATATTCACTAGTTATATATATATATTAATTATATAATGACTACACAGTACTTATTAGATCTTGAAAATTTTAAGGAAGACCAATGTTTTCCACTTAAAAAGAACCATATAACTTTTATTTTTTATTTTTCCAAATAACCATCATAACTCACCCCACTCACAAAACCCCACCATTTATGGTAAAGTGTACTCAAGACACATTACATCACAACACAACACTTCAAATTTGAATCTCTTTCATGTTTCATATTATGATACACATTTAAACACTTGCCCTTTTTTCTTACATTACAAAACACAAACACAAATGAGCCTCTTCTGGATTTGTGTTTTTTCAGCTCTTCTTCAAACTTTAGCTCTAACTCAAGATGGTATAAAAAAAGTTTACATTTTTATAGTCTTTTGGGTGAGATTTCTAAAGGGTTTTGCTTTGTTTTTATGTTACTTTTAATGCGTTTCCTTTTTCTTTTCGAGGGTTAACTTTAATGGAGCTGAACATAGATTTGAATGACACTAAAATGCTTTTGATAATTGTATTAATGAAGAAACCCATGTCAATGGACTGGTATCACTTGCCATCAGGGTGACCAAAGAGTTCAAGAAATGTAAATCTTCATTTTTTTATTTAAAGTTTCTTAATTTTTTTTATTACACATTTCAAGAAATTGAAAAGAGTAGGCCGACATTCTAATTTTCAAGATTAGTAATTATTTGGGTGATGTTAGAAGTTGAAACATTTGATTTTAGAGCCTAATTAGTTTTTTTGAAACTTTTCAAGATTGGTAGTAATTATTTGGGTGATATCTATATTTTGAGCTTGCTGGCTGCCCATTTGAAAATAAACCCTAATTTTGAATTTTAGGGGTGTTTGGATTAGCTTATTTTCCGGTCTATGGGCTTATTTGAATTTAGAAAAGCTGAGAACCCCACTTTTTCCGGCTAATGAGCATATCAAGTTGAGCTTATGAACTTAAATTAGCCATAACTCATAAGCCTGAAAAATGTAGCTTATGAGCTTTTCCAAATTCAAATGAGTCCATAAGCCCAGAAAATAAGCTAATGTGTTTTTAGTAGTTGTAACATTTGCTTTCATTTTTGGGTTTTTTGTAGAAACTTGCCTTACATGGATCTTGGAGGCGGAATATCACCAAGCATTGGTAAACTGAGTAGATTGCAGAGATTGTAAGTGTGTATTTTTAAGCTTTTAGTAGCTGTAAACTTAATAGCTTTGGTGGAACTAATGGTTCTGAAGTATGATGTTTTTGTTTATTATCAGGGCACTTCACCAGAACAGATTACATGGTCTTATTCCTAACGATATTAGTAAATGCGTTGAGCTCAGAGCTGTGTAAGTGAAAATTTGAAATTGGTAACTTAATTTGCGACTGCGGTTCATAAACGTATATGATTATTGGGCTTAAGACTGATATGGTATGTAATGCATTGTCGAATATTGTCTTTAGGTACTTGAGGGCTAATTATCTACAGGGCGGGATACCTTCAAATATCGGAAACCTTACCCTCCTTAATATACTGTAAGTTAGTTTAATCTTTTTGAGTTTTTCCAATGTTAATGTTTTCGAGTTTACAAATTACTGATTAAAAACGAAGACTGAAGTGGGTGGAATATGTATCCATTTGGTTTGTGAATAAGATTAATGACAATTGATTTTTGCATTGGATGAAGTGATGCAGAATAGACACAAAAGAAAACCTCGAAATACCTAACGTTAAAGAAGATTGAGTGTTGTATAAAGTAAATTGCATGTTAAAGAAACACACTTTCTAGTTGATTTCTACCTTTAGGGAATGTACATTGGAAATCATCTTTTAAGGGAGTCTGTTATAAGTTTATTATCAGATATTCGCCCAATATTTGATTGAAATATAGACTATTGAATGTTAAAAGAAGGTTAAGTTTATTAGATATCAACACAAAGTATGTTCCTTTCACTTAAAATTTGCCCCATGCCATTAGGACACTTACAAAAACAAATACATCTCAGTTTTACTTTTTAGATGGCATTCACAACAATTATAATTTGTATCCGTAATTTGATCTCTCATGATTCAGGGATTTGTCACGCAATACTTTGACGGGAGCAATACCATCGTCTCTTGGTCATCTCATTCATCTCAAGTACCTGTAAGTTGTACTATTCCTAGATTTTTTTTGGCACTCTAGAGAATCAGATCGCCTTAGACATCTGAACCTATATTTGTATACTCTCAGCAACTTATCTACAAACTTCTTTTCGGGGGAAATTCCGAATTTTGGAGCCTTGAGCAGATTTGGAAATAACTCGTAAGTGTCTCTTCTCTGACTGCTCAAACAAATAATGTCACAAACACTATGCAGTTACGTTAGTATGCCATATGTGCAACTCGAATTATTGTTATAAACCTAGTTTGTTGATGTGACTTGTGTTTCATTATATTCTGCCGTAGTCTTTTCTGTGGTGTATTAATATTGACAAGACCGATCTTTCCCTGTCTTATACTAGAATTTGAAATTGTAAAAGTAACTCTAATTCTTGTGTTCTCCCAAACTAATGTCCTATTGTTAATATGTGTCACTGCATGTAGGTATATCGGTAATTTAGACCTATGTGGCCAGCAAATACATAAGCCGTGTAAAACATCACTGGGATTTCCTGCTGTCTTACCGCATGCTGAAAGTGACGAAGCAGCAGGCAAGTAACTGATAAGAATAATATCATCTTTCTGTTCCTTAGCAAATAGAAATCCCAACTATTGTTAAAATTCAAGAAAATTACTTTTTGGCCATATCATTAACCCCAAACATTTGTATTTTATTTTGGCCATTGCAGTGCCAAAACATTCATCTCGTTATTTGAAAGGAGGACTGATCGGTGGTGCTTTGGTCTTAGCGGTCATGCTAGTAGTCTTTCTTTTTGTTTATACGTTCTCGAAGAAAGAAAGAGCTGCGAAGAAATATGTAGTCGTTAAGAAACAAGTACATCAAGAAACAAGTAAAAAACAATCTTTTTCCTTGCTAAGTGCCACTTTTTAGTGACGAATATGAATTTCAACACTTTTATTTATTTGTAGGCACACAACTTATAACTTTCCATGGTGATCTCCCTTACCCTTCAAGCGAGATTATTGAGAAGCTCGAGTCGCTTGATGATGAGCATGTTGTTAGGGGCTGGAGGTTTGGACTGCTTACAGAATGTCATGAATGATTGCGGGACGTTTGCGTTAAAGAATTGATCGAAACCGTGAAAGTCAGGATCAAGCATTCGAACAGGAGTTAGAAGTCTTGGGTAGTGTGAAGCATATCAATCTTGTAAACCTACGAGGCTATTGTCGGTTTCCTGATTCAAAGCTTCTTATCTATGATTATGTGGCCAATGGCAGTCTCGAAAACTACTTACATGGTAGGGATCAATTTGTCCTTCGAATTTGAAACAACAATGAACGCTAATTCATCATATACTAGTCACATAAAAAATGTTTTTCAAACAGGATGTCATAGAATATTGGTTATAACCAAAAGTGATCACAATTTTGCAGCAATTACTTTCTGAAGATTTTTTTTACCAAGTTTACTTTGTCTTAAAAGATTACCTTTTCTTCCGGATTTACTCAAAAATTAGTTACACGCACAGAATATTTTGGAAAATCAGAACTTTTGTGCAAAGACTTGCTAGTTCATATCCCCAGAGCAAAATCTGATGGATTTTCCAAAATGGTTTGTAAATGCATCATAATAAACTTGTAATGTTTGTTTAGAAGCTCGAGATGGAGAAAAACAAAGCTGGGAATCTCGATTGAAAGTACGTAAGGTTCAGCTCGTGGTTGCGTTATTACACCACGACCTTGCAGTCCCATAATAATCACCGTGATATAAAATACTAGCAACATTTTCCTCATGAAAATCTCGAGCCTTGGTGTTTCTGACTTTGTCGTGCAAAGCTTTTGGTAGATGAGGAGGCTCATGTGACTACCGTTGTTGCTGGCACTTTTGGCTATCTTGCACCAGGTTTGTCAAATTCTTCACATACTAATAAACACATAGTATTATATGTCTTACGGGTCTATTGTTTGTTATGTAAAATAGAGTATCTACAAAGCGGAAGAGCCACTGTGAAATCAGATGTTTATAGCTTCGGTGTTTTGTTGTTAGAGCTTGTAACGGGAAAGAGACCAACTGATCCAGCTTTCGTGAAACGGGGCCTAAATGTTGTTGGTTGGGTATGTATTTCTGAGTTTTTTTTTTTTTTTTAAATTTCTCTCTTTAGTATACAGACCTAATATGTGTTTTTTGTTAAAATGACTTTGAACACCCTGCGAAAGAGAACGCAATTGTAAGAATGTTGGCACACTGGTAAAAACCATAGGTGCACCGACGCAGATGCATCAACTGTAGAGGCTATCTTAGAGATTGCAGGGCGATGCACTGATGCAAACCCAGAGGACAGACCATCGATGCAACAAGTGTTGCAGTTTCTGGAACAGGAAGTTATGTCACCCTGCCCAAGTGACTTCTATGACTCCCATTCAGATTATGCATGATCATAATCCCTTTATTTTCTTTGACATTAGTTATGGAAAGATTTCTTAGATGAAAATTTCTAAATTAAGTTAGTTTTCGGTTTTGCTCCCAAGAGTTGCCTTTGTATGTACAGTAGTATTATTTTGGGACCAAAAGATTTTGTTCGTTCACCCTTTCAAAAATGAATGCGAAAATGGGTGCTTTAACTCTATGGACCATTCCAAGTTATGAATGTTGCTAAGCAGAACCTGTTTTAGTCATTAAGGCAAGCAGAGTGATGGACTGGTGGTGAACTCGATGTCTTTTCGCGGGTGTTTGTAGCCAAAGAATATTGGTTTTAATTTCAGCATGTGTATAAAGTTTGAGATATTAAAATGATAGATGTAGACAGACATATTGTAAAAGCCTGGTTTTTAGGACCTGGACTTTGTGCTCAAAAAGTGGTTGCCCTGATGTATAAGTTGCCCATAAGTACAGTTGCACTTATTTATTAAAAAGTGTAGTGGTAAAAAGACCAAAAAACCAGTCGCCCATACATAAGTTGCCCAAAAAGTAGTAGTTTCCCTAAAAACATTAAGGTACATATTAGTCGTGCGCAAACCGGTTAACCAGATCGGTTCGGTTTGGGTCAAACAGGAACCAGTTTCGGTCAACAAGGGGGAAAACCCGGTTTGAGATAAACCCAAACCGGTTTGGAACCGGTTTCTTACCGGGTTGAGGTGAAACCGGTTTGCCGGTTTGGAACCGGATCGGTTCCGGTTAACCGGTAAAACCGGTTTGGTCGGGGTTTTTTTTTTGTGGTGATATACTATAAACTGAATAACCTTCAACTTTTATTTAATACAACCATAATATTACATAAACGAAATACAACATAAAGGAAATACAACACAACATAAAGTAAATACAACATAAAGGAAATACAACACAATACTAGTAGTAACCATGTGACATAGACCCATCATGTCCATCTCCGGTTTGGTCATCTTCGGCTCCGCTGCTCATCATATAATCATGCCGTGGTTCTCCTGAAGTGCCTGTCGCTAATAGCATCTTAACGACAATTACTTGATCGGTAAGTTGGTGGCTTCATTTTGTTGCACTCGCATTATAGACACCTTTTCAACGTCTAAGGTAGATTCAATAGGGGAGATGTGTTTGATTACCGATCCTGAGCGTCTAGTGTTATTCTCTCATGGCACATGCACATCTCTAAGACTTACGGAGTTAGTCTTGTTCTTCGAATTGTCAACAACCTACCACTTGTTGAAAATGCGGATTCAGAAGCTACCGAAGAAGCTTGGACACTTAATATATCCATGGCCATATGGGATAGAACAGGAAACTGATTTTCCTTTGCTTTCCAAAACCCCAATACATCAAAAGTTGCAAAGTCCTTGGGATGAAGATGTGAGACAAAATCCGCTTTGAGATATTGCTCATAACTCGGAGGACATTGTAGGATCATTCCTTGCCTTTTTTTGTATGTCCTTTTAAACCGTGTAGCAAACGAGCATAAGGATCACTACTCACCCCCGATGAAGAACCCCCACCACTTGTTGATTGAGTATGGTTAGTACCATATTTTGTATAACCTTGAAAAGATTCGTGAAACCAATCTAATGACCTAGTTGCAAAACCATCATCTTGAAACTCCAAGTCCCTACTTATATTCTCAATAAGATAGTCTACCCCGGATACATTAAAACAGGGATTTAAAGCGGCTGCATAAGTAATTATCGATGGGATGTTTTCAAAATACTTCTTAAGTTTTTTCTTTATTGGTTGAACCATACATGACAACACCCCCCCCTCAAGTTCTAAATCAGATAATTTGCAACTTATGAAAAAAATATGTTGAAGTACCAATGGAGATATTGGGTAGTAAACCCCCGACAAAATAACCGTAGCATTTTGAAACACTTCAAGTAATGGGTAACGGATTCAATAGTAACCCAATATCATCCGGAAATTTTTTAAACCTTCTACCATTCATATTTTTTGACTTTCAAAAATGTCAGTAGGAATATACGCCAACGTCAATTCATGTTTCAAACCACTTTCGAACATTTCAAAAGTGGAGTTCCATCGTGTATCAACGTCCCAATTTGGTGAATAACAAGGTTTTTCTGCATCCTTACAGACTTTAATATAGCGTTTTCGGATTTTATCACCAGATTTGAAAACATCTTTTAACATTTGTTTGAAAGACTCTTTCATTTGATTAATTATGGGGACCTTTAAACCAGCTTGCACAACCAAGTTAATGATGTGTGCAACACAACGACTGTGATAAAACCTACCCCCCATTGGTGGGTTGTATTTTAATCTTAGTTGATCCATGGCGCTTGTGTTATTGCTAGCATTGTCCAAAGGTGAATTGGACATAAGTTTTTTTCTTTACAAACCATACATGACAAAGACTTTTTCCAACATATACTTCAAGTTTGTACCCGAGTGAACAGACGAAAACTCTTCGAACGCAATGACCCGCTTCATCATTTGCCAAGTACCAGGTTCAATCCAATGTGCGGTAACACATATGTAAGAACCGGGCACCTCATAAGGAGCGGACCAAACATCCGTTGTTAGGTTGACATTAGTATTTAAGTTAGCAAAACCATCAATTATTGCTTGTTTAGCCGCTACCCATAATTTCATTGCATCACGTTTGAGAGTAGAACGACTTACATGAGTGTATCTCGGTTGCATAGTGTTCTGGAACACCCTCGTTGTCTGCTCGTGGTCAAAATGGTTGAATGGTAAACCCCCCGGTGAATCACAACCCCCGCGAATTGTTCACGAAGATTAATCGGATTGAAACATGAAAATTTTTTTGCCCATCTTTCCCATCGACGTTTGCCCGCTTCCGGTTTCTGATTCTGCTGCGCCTTTAATACTTCACAATGCGGATGAGTTTATATATTCTTCAACGATCGTGTTGGAACCTCCGTGAAGAAATGAAAAGCAATACTTGCATTGTGCTTATTTTCTGAACGTTTGGTCATAATGCACATTTTGAAGTTTTCCAAAACTTCGGGGTTCGATTGGTTGTTATGATTTCACGAATTGTCGGTGCACTTGTTGATCCAGCCCTGGGAGTAGCTGAGGTACTGAGGGCGGATTGATTGCCATTGAGGTGGATTAGGTTTCTTTTTTTTTTTGCTTAAGATGGATTGTAGGTCAATGTAAGTTGTGATTAGTTTTATACAACTCCCTTATTTATAGGATAAAAAACTGGTTATCCTATCACGTTATCCACAAGAAATCTAAAAAGATAAGAAAATTGATTAAGTAACATCCCGTGACCCTATTTTTATCCAATAAAATCGGGTCGGGTTCCAAAACCGGTTCCAAAAAAAATACTGGTTCCATAAAACCGGTTGTCGAAACTGGGAGGGCGGCTGAAACTGAAAAAGCAAAACGGTTCCAAACCCCCGGTTTTTGGCCGCGAAACGGAGCACGGTTTGGTCAAAACAGGGTTTTGACCGGTAGTCGGTTTTCGGGTTGGAACCCGGTTTCGGTTTGAGGAAACGGTTTTTTTGTCACCCCTACTTGAGCATAAGGAACTAATCTTATATCTATTATTCTCTTGCAATCTGGACGGTGAATTCATGGAAAAAAATATTAACAGTAATAATAACTTGTTGATAAAAAGACCATCATGTGGCAAGTGGAAGCTAAAAGTTGAAAACATTCTTGGCTATGCCTTTAAATAAATTGACGTGATTCGTTGTTGTTGATGTTTTTTATGGGAGAATTGATAGATATCCTGCAAAGGCTCAACAATTTGCATTATTTATCTAACTTAAATTCATATTTGCGGTTATATATCATTATATCATTTCAAAAACTAAATTTGCATAGTATATCCAAATTAATATAATGATTGCACTATATTATTTTAATTAACTTAGTTAAATCGCTATTTATCCTTTCTTTTAACATTCATAATTGCATATATTATCACTTATAACTTTTAATGTTTTATTACCTAAATAATTATGAAACTTCTAACTTATGATTTATAGGTAAGTTCTATCAAGAGGGATACAACGGCCCAAACCTAAATGTGAGTTGGGTCCATTAGAGTTTCTAGTATATTCTATGTTGCACTATAAATACATATCAATAATATAATACCTATGACGGAGTTTCTATCATTTAACATGATATTAGAGCGGGTCTGATCCTCAAACCTAGGCGGCTAAGTAGAGTTGCCTCTTTTATGTCACCCCGTCAAACCCTAGCCACTATTCTTTTTTTTAAGTCTATGGTTTGCTTTTTTTTTCTTCTTTTCTTTTTGTTCTTGTTGCATGATGAAAATTAAACTTTGCTTGTAATTGCATATCGTCATCAAAATTAATTATTTGCTTTACTACTTTTGTTATTATCGCTTTGTTTTGCTTTTTGTAATTGCAGATGAAGATTTGTATCCGACTTGCCTGTCTAAAGTCGTCACATCATTAAACTTTTATTGTTTAATGGTTATTTAGCTTTCCATCCAATCCGAGGGCTTTTCGCCGATTTCACCGCTCGGAGTGCGGGGGAGTATTAGAGGATCAATAACGACCCAAACCCAAATTGGGGGTTGGGTCAATTGGGGTTTCTCGATATTCTTTGTTGCACATATAATATACATATTCAATTTAATACATACATATGACGAGGTTTATATCTATTTAATAAGTTATAGTAATCTTTGCTTTTCTTTATTTACAGTTTGATCATTTCATTTGTTCGAATAAAACTATTCATAAAAGGAAAGTATAACTAATTAAAATTATTCTTCCAATTTCAAGTTCATGCAAATGTAGTATAAAAGTTTAACAAAAGCTCGAGAGAAAAAGACACCCAAAAGACCGCAATACATATTGTGGGGGCCATTATGCAACTTTTTAACAATATTATCCAGAGTTCTAAAAAACGGGCTATAGCGGCGCTATAGTGTGAGGCGTGACCTCCACGTTACGAAACAGGTCAAGACGTCGTATCTAGGCGTAGCGTGCAATAAAGCGCGATAAGGCGTGATAAAACGCGCTATAAAGCCTGCCTTTTTTGAAGCTTTTAAGAGATTTACTGGACTTGGGCTTATTTACAAGTATTTATGATTTGGGTAGTATGAGGATTCAGGACTTAGTATCTCCTTAATCAAATTTTAAGCTAGTAGGGCTAAACTAATATGGACCACTTTATAAATATTTTTTGCCGCCTGAGTCACCCTTAAAAACGTTATGTGGGGTTTTGAAGCACGCTCACCGATAAGCTTAAGGTTGGCTATGCCGCACGCCGGCTTCACGCTATTTATATAACCTATGCTATTATCTAAATCGTTTTGATCATAAGTTCATATTATTTTCATATTTAGTCCAACACATTATAGTTTCGCATGTATAGTTTCTAATTATATTTCGTAAAAAGCCTAAGTATAAAATATGTGGAAATGTATAAGAGGTGTCGAGTTTGAACCGCGTTTGATGCTGGTCGTAGAATAATTTGTACATACCAAGCCGTCAATGGTGATTGACGAAATTAGAGGTAATGGAGGTAATGCCGAGTACAAGTTAAGCTGAAAAATAAGAAGATGGAAAGAACATTGTGTTAGAGGAACGTGGGAGAAGCCCTCTCAAATCGTCTACGGTCAGTGTGAATCAGTCATGGTTGATTATGTTCATGAAACGTGTATTTTTAGGTAGGAGAAGATGATATTCATGTGTTAATTGAACATACTATCCTCTGTTTATAGACTGTTGACCAGTTCTTCTTTGACCAATCCTTGTTGACCAGCTCGATCCTTACCGGAGGTTAGGCTACGAACCTTACCGGAGGTTAGGCTACGAACCTTGTTATAGATTATGTTTTGAACCTTGATAGAGGTTAGGCTTTGAACCGTGACAGAGGCGAGGCTTCGAACTCGACATAGGTTAGACTCTGTTGAGGATATTTTGGCGAAAATTAACGGATTCCTTAAAGTAGAACATTGTTCGTTGAATAACTTTACGTCAACATTGTTTGAGCCCATAATGCATAATACGTGTAGGGACAAACGCGTAGGCTCTATAGGATAGATCCATCAAATTTATTTAAAAATGGTTTAAGCTGAGTGCGGAGGAATGGTAAGGTTTTTTGGGTCACGATAGCGAAAGGTACGTCGATGCAAATGAAATTACTTCACATACGATCCATAAAGGGCAATGTTTGAACTAGTTTAAGTCATTTGGACAATTAAACCGAAACAATTCAATAGCCGCTAAAAAGTTGGTCACCCAAAAGATTAGTAAACCACAACAAAAGTCTTGAAGGGTGATAGAGATTGACCAAGTTGTGACCCTATCGGATTTTTACTGATAAACACTCTTATTACTTCCTACAACAACAAAAACAAAGCAACACCGTTTAACCCATAAACATAAATATCTTCTAAAGGCTAAATGCATCCACTGGTCAACTTGTATAATTGTACTACGTATAACACATTAATATCATCCATAGTCGTGATTATTGGTACAACTACAGTAACGATACATTAAGGGCTATTGACTCTTAGTTTTAAGATAATGTTGTTGACTATTTTTGGTTTTATTATGTTTAATTATTAAATACTCATTTCTCCCATGCTCGTGTTGAAAACAATTACAATCGGAAAATACACGGTAGTCAACTTGATTAGAATAATACCATGAAATAATTACCGGTAACTTGATTGCCAGCATTTTCAGGGAAAAATTATACCAGGAAAGTTATGTTAGTAGGGCAGAGCCCGGTTATAAGTTTGGGTCTTTTCTATTGTCAGGGTTTAATGTATTTATTTATAAGTATTAATGAGATGTCGGCATCTTTGTTTGCATTAAATCATACGATATGCTGCCATTGACTAATGACGCCGCCCCGTAACAAGTCATTGGGATTCCAAAAATAAACGATTGTCTCACTGTTTTGCTTTTTTAGCTCCAAAACCGCTTGTAATTAGCTCACACCATCAACGACTATGGATTTGTAATTAAATACCGAAGAAAATGCATCTGGAATCGCCGCCTCCAGCGTCATGACACGCCGCCACATGCGTCGTATGTTGTGAACAAAGATAATTTTTTTAAATATTCGTTCATCCAGTGCGAATTGCCTGCCTATCAAAGTCTTAGGGTATCAAAAGAAATATATTTTTTGCTGGTTTTTGTGTTTATTAAATTAAAGTTTTTGCTTCAATTCGAGCTTTCTCTGATTTCGTCAATTACAATACCGCGGAATAGGTATTAGATGACAAATATGTTAGTAGGCCTGAGTCCTGTAAAGTTTCGGGTTCATTTTAAGTTTTAGGTTTATCAAGCTTTATTATTTATTAATACTATTTAATATAACATAACATCGTTTATGATTTTCATCATTTCAACATGCCTTATATGAATGTTACTGTTTGTACTTGGACCAAAACTAGAGTCGTTAATGAATGATAATATGTAGGATAATTGGGCTTGGCTCGAGAAACAGAAAAATTCTCCGATTTGTATGATACGTAACAATGATGATATCAACGTTCCAACTCAAGTTGATGTTGCTTAATGATTTCTATATTATGTTATCACATGTAACTCGGGCTCGTTTAGCACATTTGACATTAAAAACTTGTCACATGTTCACAATATAGGACTAGCAACTCACATCCTACTTCTTTGAGCTCACATAATCTCATTTAGTTCCGAAAGCTAATTTGATTGATTCTAAAGACATTAAATTTTAAAATATATGTTAATCATCGGTCTGAAATAATTCATTACAATGAATCAGTACATGATGATCAAGTAACAATGTATCATGAACTAAAGAACCCACAAATCAATGACACGCAAGGCCGGCTCAAGGGGTGTGCATCCTGTGCAGTGGCACAGGCCCCTATTTGCCTAGGGCCACATTATTTTGCTCCATTCATTATATATATAATCATTTGAGATGTGTTGACCTACTGTTCATCGAAGCACTGTAGCTACAGTGCTACAGTGCTTGGCCAGAAAATTTAGCCCAAAAATTTGGGCCGGCCCAATTAGTTTTTTTTTTTTTTTTTTTTTTTAAATTGTTGGGACAAAATAGAGAGGAAAAAAATGTTACAAAAGTACCGACGCATTCAGATAAAAAAAT
>BQNB010067848.1:3883-29849 GCA_026074375.1 Tanacetum coccineum | reverse complement strand
TTGACACAATTTCACGATTGATAATTTGATGATCTTGAACATTAATTTCTTGCTTATGACGGGGTGCAAGTGACCTGACCTTCTCGATCATTTCGAATATACGAAATGATGTCATTAGGAGAAGGGTTGGTTTGGTATGGACCATCCCTAGGAACACCATATGCCAAGTCGTCAAGTGACCACTTGTCAGTAAACACACAACCACCCTCACAAGGTATGTCAAGAATTTGAGCAAATTCTTCAAGAGTGTAAGAAAAGAATTGATTTTGAATCAAAAATTAGATTAACATTTGACCTTCGTCAGAATAGTTTATTTGATATTGACTATAGAATTCAAGTATGAAGCGAGGATAAATTTGGTCATTGATTTCAAGAAGACACTCAAACTCAAAAAAACTAAACAAGGATCAAACATAGCGTAGATCCACAAAGTCCTCAAAAACCACCCGACCCTCATGAATGTAGCGACTTTCAGGGTTTCTTAGTCTTTCTTTTATAGATGAACGGTATTCATGTGAAATTATTGGAATGTAATGTCTTGTATTTTTATGGTCTTCTGATGATTTGCGAGGCATGATTAACTAGAAAGAAAGTATTGAAGTCGCATTTTATTATCATTTACTTGTAGTGTTGTATGGACATTGTTTCTTGTATGTGCCTAAATGTAACCAATGTGGAGTAACGATTAACTCGACCTAGAAATAAAATCCTAAGAGTTAACCTAGACACTCCTTAATTTGATTTTGCTCATTCAAACATGTCAAAAATTACATATGAATTATGTATCTCGAATTTTGTTCATGAGATCATTATGCATGTGTTTAAAAACGTTTTTAAGTTGTATTAACAATGCATAACAATAATTTTATTATGTTCCTAACGTGAGTGATTTAAAAATAAAATTAGAGTTTTAGTTCGAAATCATTTTTTTGACAAACTTACTTGAGTATATAAATCCTATGTCTAAGGGAAGCATATTAGTTATACATTATATCGTAGTAGTCCTAATTGTACAAAATTGAAAAAAATGGAAAATCCCAAATTTCAATTTTTGTGTTCATCATGAATCCTAGACTCAAAAATGAAAGAAAATAGATGAAATGACTTACAATTGATGATCTTTGTGATGTTAGGAATGATTATTAGTGATGATTTGATCTTCAATTAGTGTTTTGGTGGTTGATTTTGAGTTATGGTGGTTTTGGTTTCATGTTGGTCGCACCAGCAGGAAGAGGAGGTATGTTTGGTTTTCAGTTTTGAAAATTTTGATTAAGTGTGAAAATTTGATGTCTGCTGGTGGCGGTCCCATATCGATCAGGGGGCTGCCTAAAAAAGGTTAGGAGCCGCCTGAGATATGGGGGCCGCCTGTATTACAGGTTTTTGGACTTTTAAATTTTGACACGAATTTACGAGGAAGAAGGAATAATTAATTTGCATTTCGCGAATTAAAAATATTTAACAAGCTTCAGACGAAGTTGTTAAATTGTCATGACACGGAATGGAACGCGGACTAGAATCGAGACTAGAAGAAAGAGTAGCGGACCAACGCGATTTATAAAATGTGTTCCATCATTCCTAAACCAAGACGAAGATAATTAAACGATTCACGTTTAAGGGGTTTCGTAAGAATGTTGGTGATGTTGTCGACGGACGACACTTTTTCGATAGAGATATGTCCTTTATGGACATTATCACGAAGAAAGTGTGACGAATTTTGATATGTTTGGTACGAGAGTGTTGCACCGGGTTTTTGTTAAGGTCAATCGTGCCTTTATTTTTGCACATGATCAGGACGTCGTCAAGTCGAACGCCGTAGTCGATAAGAGCTTGTTTCATCCATAGTGCTTGTTGGCATGCCTTTCTGGCGCTTACGTATTCGGCTTCGGTAGTGGATATAGCAGGAGTGGTTAGTTTCTTTGAGAACCAAGATGTCAAACAACATCCCACGAATGTACAAATACCGCTAGTGCTCTTTCGATCCACATAATCTTTCGCATGATCAGAGTCAGCATATACTACTGTTTCTATGTTGGTCCCCTTAGGATACCATAATCCTAAGTGCGTAGCGCCTTTAATGTATCGAAAGATACGCTTAACCTCTTCAAGGTGAGAGGTTTTGGGAGCCTCTTGGAAGCGGGCACAAAGACAGACACTAAACATGATATCGGACCTACTTGCCGTTAGGTATAATAAACTACCTATCATGCCTCGATACTTGGTACTATCTACCGACTCACACTCTTCGTCTTTCGTGAGTTTAGTATCGGAGGACATTGGGGTTTTCATTGGTTTAGAATCTTCTAAGCCAAATTTCTTAAGCATTTCTTTAATATATTTAGATTGATTAAAGAAAATACCAATCTCCATTTGTTTTATTTGTAATTCCAAGGAATAAAAAAAAATTAAAAAAAAAAAGAAAAAAAAAAAAAAGAAGTTAAGTTCACCCATCATGCACAACTCGAACTCGTCATGCATGAGGTTGGGCAAATTCCATCACCATGTCTTGACAAGTCAAGCCTAATATAATGTTTCGACATATATTTGAACGATGAGGAGGTTTTGAACTTTTCTTCTTGGTAAAAAGTGTATTATATACCATTCCTATTTTGTATTCATTTTTAATAAGAAAAGCTTTTAATCCATCATACCAAGCTTTGGGTGCTTGTTTAAGACTGTATAAAGCTTGTTTGGATACATGTGGATTTACCTTTTGGAAAGAGGGCTATTGGAACAAAATGGGTCTTTAAAAACAAGAAAGATAAAAGGGCGATTATGATTAGGAATAAAGCAAGGTTGGTTGCACAGGGTCATAGACAAGAAGAAGGTATAGACTATGAAGAAGTTTTTGCTCCTATGGCAAGAATTGAGGCAATAAGATTGTTTTTGGCCTATGCTTTTTTATGGGTTTTCTAGTATATCAAATGGATGTGAAAAGTGCTTTCTTATATGGAACTATTAAGGAAGAAGTTTATGTTACTCAACCACAAGGATTTAAAGATCCTGGCCATCCAGACAAAGTTTACAAGTTGGTCAAGGCACTTTATGGGTTGCATCAAGCACCAAGAGCATGGTATGAAACCTTGGCTAACTATCTGTTGGGTAATGGGTTTAAAAGAGGGAAGATTGATCAGACATTATTTATCAAGAAGCAAAAAGGAGATATTTTGCTTGTACAGGTTTATGTTGATGACATTATCTTTGGCTCTACAAACAAGGATCTGTGTACTGGATTTGAGAAGCTTATGAAGGATAAGTTTCAGATGAGTTCTATGGGAGAACTTACTTTCTTTCTAGGATTACAAGTACAACAGAAGGAAGATGGAATATTTATCAGTCAGGATAAATATGTAGCTGAGATTTTGAAGAAATTCAACTACACTGATGTGAAGTCTGCTTCAACTCCAGTTGATTTGGAAAAGCCTTTAGTCAAAGATGGAGATGCTGATGATGTTGATGTACATCTCTATAGATCTATGATTGGGTCTTTGATGTATCTCACAACATCTAGGCCAGATATTATGTTTGCAGTATGTGCATGTGCCAGATTTCAAGTTACTCTAAAGACATCACATCTCTTAGCAGTCAAGAGAATTTTTAGATATTTAAAAGGCAAACCAACTTTAGGCCTTTGGTATTCTAGGGATTATCCATTTGAACTGTTTGCTTACACTGATAGTAACTATGCTGGAGCAACTCAAGATAGGAAGAACTAGATTTAATACTATCATTACTAGTCTAAAAGCTCATGATGAAGGTTATTCTAGGAAGAACTATGTTAGGAAGTTTCTTAGGGCTCTACATCCTAAATTAAGAGCAAAAGGTCACGACGATTGAAGAGTCAAAAGACCTAACATCACTGTCACTTGTTGAACTCATCGGGAATCTCAAAATTTACGAGATGATCATCAAGAAAGATTTTGAAATAGTCAAAGATAAGGGAGAAAGAAAATCTCTTGCTTTAAAGGCTAATCTATTATGACTAAGGTGTAGTGGTTTCCTCTGTAACTCCATATGGCCGATAGACCGAAGAGATCCATGTGAATGAGTTCTAAGGATCTAGTAGTTGAGATTATATTCTTAGCTTTGTGACTAGCATGAGCTTGTTTTCCAATTTTGCAAGCATTACAGAAGTGTTAATCAAACTAAATATTAGGTAGGTTTCTAAGTAATTCCTTAGATGCTAATGATTGAATGAGACACATATTTGCGTAACTTAATCTCCTATGCCACAACGTGGAGTTTTCATCAATCGTTGCTAGGCAGATTTGGTCTTTTGGCTTATTTCCTAATTTCATCACATATAAGCCTTTCTTCTTAATACCTCTACCTATGACCTTACCATCCTTAGTAATTTCACTATCCTATTCAGAGAAAGGTGCTCTACATTTATTATCACATATTTGTCCTACACTTAGCAAGTTAAATCTTAAGTTATCTACATGTTCTACATTATCTATTTTGAGAGAGTCATTAGAAATTGTACCTTTGCCAATGATGTTACCGCGAAGATTGCTACCAAAAATAACATTACATTGTATGCCTTGTAGCTTGAGAAGAGCATTCGGTTACCCGTCATGTGTTTAGAGCATCCGCTATCTTTTATCCACTCATTGGGTTTCAAGTCGACTCCAAGGCATATCTATTTATATAAGACAATAACAAAAACATTTGGTCCCTAATATCTCATGGGTCAAAAGTTGTTAATGCTAAACATCCCTTGCATTTGATGCAATTGGTTGGGATGTAGAAATGGAAGATACATTTCCCATGGCATGTAACTTTGAGGTTGGGAATTGTTCCAAGTTATAGGAAAGCCATGAGATTGATTTTGTCGACCAACGTTCCTTTTTGTTTGCGGTGTCTTAGGACGAGGATAATTATTATTGACTCTTCTAGGTGGTGAAGTTTTTGATCTAAGATTAGGTTTTGAAAATCCGACTCTGAGTTTGACAATGTCTTATAAAATTGTTTAACTTCATTATCACTAGCAACGGGAACTTTGACGTTGTTTACTATTATGTGTTTTGGTCTAGGACCCAAAATAGATTTTTGAAAAGACACGCTTTTCTCAGATCCAGACGTAATGACTGGCGGTCCCATAATTTCTTTAGGGGCCGCCTGTACAATATGGGGGCCGCCTTTATTTATGGGACCTCCATCAGAAGACGCCTTTTTCTTGGTTTCACAAAATTTATTTCCTTAGTTCCACTAGATGATGCTTCAAATGAATTAAACCCTAAACCTAATTTTTCTTCGGAGGGTTTTTGATTACTTAACATTTTATTTAGACAGTGTGTACTCTTTTTAAATTTAGTTAATCTAATGGCTTCCTCTTTGAGTTTTTCATTTTCAATTTTAAGCATATGACACTTTACACATTCGAGATCAACTCCCTTGTTTTTCTCGAGTGTAGACACTTTTTCTTTTAGAATACCAAGTTCTTTTTCTAAACTATTTCTAGTGGCTTTTAATCTTTTGTTTTTAGTGATTATCTTTAAACTTATTTTGCACAGTTTATCATATTCATTATCTAAAACCAAATCATCTATTGATGAGTTTTCATCACTAAAGTAAGAGGATTCGAAACATACCTCATTTGATGCTTGAGCTACAAGACACGTCTCATCTTTGACCTTCTCATCATCTTCTTCACCGCTATCACTCTAAGAACCTCCGATGAAAGCTCTTTGGTTCTTGTCTTTCGATGGTTTTGGACATTCTCCAATAAGATGATTTGGATCGCCACATCAAAAATATTTTCTATCACCTTTACCGTTCTTGTCATCACGGCTTCTTTGGAACGTCTTTTTGTTGTTCCGAGGTTGTCTCATGAATCTACCCCTTCTCTTAAAGAACTTCTTGAAGTCTCTAACCGCCATGGCGTATTCTTCATATTCACTTCCGGAAGTCAAACACTCCTCATCAATAGGTTCTTTCTTAGCCTTTAAAGCAAGAGATTTTCTTTCTCCCTTAGCTTTGACTATTTCAAAATCTTTCTTGATGATCATCTCGTAAACTTTGAGATTCCCGATGAGTTCATCAAGTGACAGTGATGTTAGGTCTTTTGACTCTTCAATCGTCGTGACCTTTTGCTATTAATTTAGGATGTAGAGCCCTAAGAAACTTCCTAACATAGTTCTTCCTAGAATAACCTTCATCAAGAGCTTTTAGACTAGTAATGATAGTATTAAATCTAGCAAAAGCACTATCTATAAATTCGTCTTCATAAATGACGAATTGTTCATATTGTTATACCAAAAGGTCGATCTTGTTATCTTTGACTTCGTTATTACCTTGATGGGTGATTAACAAAGTTTTCCAAATTTCTTTTGCCGTATTACACATGAAGATTCTTTCATTTTCTTTTCTTGGCAAAGCATTGTAAATAACCATTTTAGCTTCGTTATTTTCCACAAGCTTCTTTTTAAGATCGTCACTTTGTTTTTCAAAAGGGATAACCTCATCTAATTTGGTTTCTGGATTTTGTTAAATAGGCTGAAAATCACCGTTAGTAATAACATGCCAAAGATCAAGATATTTTGATTTAACATATGTCTTGAATCTATTTTTCCAATAAATAAAACTATCACTTTCAAAGAGTGGTGGTCTTTGCATTGATTGCCCTTCTAGATATTTGTCAAAATCCATAGATCGATCCAAGCTTTAAAATACAATATATTTTAAAACTCTTGAGTGACGTTGGCTTCTGATACTAATTGTGGAAACTAGAGGGGGGGGGTTGAATAGTTTACAGGTTCATTTTATGTTTTAAAAGTTTGCTTTCAAAATACTTAGATTCGAGTTGTATGTTCAACCAATCAACAATATGAATCAACAATGTAAATATCTAAACTAATACTAAATAACAATCACAACAATATAAAGAGATGAGAGAAGTAACAATTAAACCAAGACACCAAGATTTATAGTGGTTCGGCTATGAAGCTCTTCTTCGTCCTACTCCACTCATCGAGTATCCTACTCGAGATTTCACTATTTCAATAAGCTCCCTTCAGGCGGAGAAAACCGTTTACACGTCGCTTATGTTATTTTTCGACACTAAGCTAAATGTCGTGTTAGGACTTAAAAGACTTCAAGGATTCTTAGAAGTTACTACTGCTCAGGTATATAATCAAAATTATGCTAAGTAGTTAGTACTGGTAGTATAATGTTACCACTGCTAGTTACTACTGTTATTATAATTTAGTACTGATAGCATAAAGTTACTGCTGTTAGTTGAATTTAAGACTGCTCAGTGTTGAAGACTAAAATATAAAGCATCCGTAGTTCGTGCCGGGGAATTGCTTAGTAGTAAAAGTTAATGACTGCTTTGTACAAGTTAACTACTGTGAGCTTTTCATTTTAGGTACTGCTGAGTACTATAGATTACTACTGCGTATGTTTATCAGTCGCTGGCTGGTGAAAAGATTACAAACCTGCTTTGAAGACTTTTACTGTCAAGTAGGATAAAGTATGAATAAAGAGATGGTTTAAAGAGATAAAGATTGTTTGGAGAACAAGAATACTTGTGAAGATAAGTATTGAGATATTTATGTACAAGATATACATAATGTATTTATTTAAAAGATTACGTTTATGTTTAGAAAAGATTAAGATATCTTAGGAATGTATTGTAAGCCGACTAGGACTCCTTAGTCTATAAAAGGAGGCTCTAGGGCATTAGTTGAGATATCAGTTTTGCATATAAGTTTTCATAGTTGTCAAGTCGATTTAGAAAAGCTTCAAGGTTGTAAACCCTAGTACTAGTGAAGAGTACTCGTATTATTGATCTAATAATATTGGAGCGTTTGGTTATATCTTTGTTTGTTCAAGATTACTGTTTTATTCATAATACTTCTAGGTATTAAGGTGTAGATTCCGCATACACTTTAGTATACATACAAAGTTTCTACAACAAGTTATTTTGGATTTATCCAAGGTAATTTAACCTTAGACAATCTAAGGAATCGATCAAGGATTAGGATCAACAAGTGGTATCAGAGCTTTGCTTTGAGAAACTTTGATCTAGAAAACATGGAGTTTGAATCTACAAATAGTGGTACTACTGTAAAACCTCCCATACTCAAACTGGGTGAGTATGAGATGGGAGTGATAAGGATTAAGCAGTACTTCCAGATCCAAGACTATGCACTCTGGGAGGTCATAGAAAATGGTGATTCATGGATGTCAGTACCATAAACAGCATAGGAGAATGGTACATCAGTTACAAAGATGTCTATACCTGTAACTGCTGAAGAAAAGACAAATAAGAAGAATGATGTCAAGGCTAGGAGCTTGCTACTTATGGCTCTTCCCAATGAACATCAACTCACATTCAGTCAGTACCCTGATGCTAAATCAATGTTTGCTGCCATTGAAACAAGATTTGGAGGTAATGCATCTACCAAGAAAACTCAGAAGACACTTTTGAAGCTACAGTATGAGAATTTCAGTGCATCAAGTGCAGAGTCTCTTGACTCTATCTTTAATAGGCTTTAGAAGATAGTCAGTAGGCTTGCTATTTTAGGTGTGGTCATTGCCCAAGAAGACTTTAACTCAAAAAATTTGAGTAGCTTACCCCCTGAGTGGAACACTCATGTAGTTGTGTGGATGAATAAGCCTGAAGTTGAAACTATAAGCATAGATGATTTGTATAACAACTTAAAAATTATTGAACAAAAGGTAAAGAAATCTGTTGGTACAAGTAGTGGTGCTCAAAACTTGGCCTTCATGACTGCTCCAAGCACTAGCAGTACTAATAATGTTAACACTGCTAGTCCACAAGTTAGTACTGCTAGCCCTAATATTAATGTTGCTAGCCCACAAGTTAGTACTGCTAGCATTAGTGATAATGATGTGTATGCTTTCATGGTTGAAAATTCCAATGGTTCTAATGTCCTACACCAGGACTTAGAGCAAATTCATGAAGATGATTTGGAAGCAATAGATTTGAAGTGGCAGCTCTCTCTGCTAAGTGTGAGGGCAAAGAAGTACTATCAAAGGACAGGCAAGAAAATTTTCATTAATTCTAATGATATTGCTAGGTATGATAAATCCAAGGTGGAGTGTTACAACTATCATAAGTTGGGATACTTTGCCAGGGAGTGTAGAGGACCAAGAAGCAAGGAAGGTCAGTTCAGAAATCAAGACAACACCAGGAAGCAAGGAAACAATGAAGACAAATCTTCAAAGGCAATGTTGGCTATAGATGGTGTAGGTTTTGATTTGAGTGACATGGCAGAAGAACAAGTTCAGACAAACATGGCTCTAATGGCATTTTTAAACTCAGAGGTATACACTGATAAAACTTGCTCTAAAACTTGTCTGAAAAACTATGAAACTCTTAAGAAACAGTGTGATGATTTGCTTGTTAAACTTAATCAAACTGAATTTACAGCAGCTACTTATAAAAGAGGTTTAGCAACAGTAGAAGAACAACTTATCACATACAGGAAGAATTAGGTTCTTTTTAGTGAAGAAGTTGCAGTTCTTAAAAGAGAAGTAACTTGTAAAGACTATGAAATAAATATGCTTAAAAGTGAGATTGAAAAAGTTAAGCAAGAAAAAGATGGCATTGAATTTAAAATTGAGAAATTTGATAACGCCTCAAAAGACTTAGATCAGTTGTTAGGAAGTCAGATAACTGACAAAAGTAAAAAGGGTTTGGGGTATAGTGTAGTTCCTCCACCTTATCCTTTAATCTACAATAGACCTAAAAAGCTTGATATGTCTTATTCTGGTCTTGATGAATTCAAAGAGCCTGAGTTCAAAGGTTATGGTCCTGAGAAAAGTGAGCAAGAGTCTAATATTGTTTGTGATAAAAAATCAGATAATCCTAAAGAAAATTCTAAATAGTCTTTGATAGAAGAACAAGTATCACAAGACACAAGTAGCTTTGTTGAGTCTTCACTTAATGTTGATAAAAAAACTATTTTTCCTGTTAATAAAAATGTAGAGTTTACTAAACCTAAAAATCATGAAAAATTAGCTAAAAAGTCAGTTAGGTATGCAGAAATGTATAGATCACAATCTCCTAGGGGTAATCAAAGGAATTGGAATGGATAGAAATCCAATCAATTAGGAAAAGATTTTGTGATGTATAACAACGCTTGCTTTATATGTGGAAGTTTTAATCATTTGCAGATTAGTTGTGATAACTGTAACACCCCCAAATTGGGTCGCAGCGGAATAAGGGTCCGGGGCATGTTACTTCAAGATCAATAGCACAAGATATATGCAGTTTTGTGAAAACGGGCCTCTTGACATTGTAACACCCCCAAAATAGGGTCGCAAGCGGAATTTTTCCAGGGAGCGTTACTTCATAATACCATATGCACAAGTCTTGAGAAACGACCTCTATAAAGTGTCTTTGAAAACGTATTCTTGAAAAGTTGACCAATTGCCTCAAATAGCCAAGCACTATTGCACCGAGAAAAACATCTTTTAAGTGTCACAATAGTTGGTGAATTCAATAGTTTTCGTAATAAATTGTAAATCCCAAAACGCCTATATATATAGGCACTGTGGTACAAGTTTCGCCCATACCAAGACTTGCAACACTAAACGACATATATAGATTCCTTAGATAAATCCCAAAAAGTTGTTCAAGTATATATTGTAATGAACATGATATCCCAAAATGTGTCAAGTAATATTAAATACACTATAATCCCAAAATGTTAAGTAGAAAAGTATATAGCACAATGATCCATAAATGTTTCAAGTATATAGTGGAAGGACACAATATATCAAAATATTTCAATTTAAAAGAAAAGAATATTCTAATCGAGCAACAATAACAAAATGTTTCAGTATGATGAGAAATGAGTACGATTACTCTAAGTTTTGTCATGAACGGTGACGTAGACTATAAGCTATACCACTTGATTCAAGGCACGTAAAAAATTCATTATAATTCAGTGTTTGCCCTGTATACTCCAATCCGAGTCGTAATCCGACATGATATAACTTCGTTTAGTCGATCTCGAACTAGTGAGAGCTACTCACCCGAACGTGGTTTGTCCAATCCCCAATAATAATGTTATAACATCCCTCTCTCCCCCAGAGATTTACATATCTTTCATGACACCTAAGCTAATTCCGAAGTTATTCGAGTGTAAAAGGTGAAGTATGTGCGACGCCAAAAAATAAACCAATAGTTATCTCATCGTGAGATAGATAAAAGAGATGAAACCAATTTGGTTATCAACCA
The DNA here is from genome assembly GCA_026074375.1 of Tanacetum coccineum. Classification (NCBI taxonomy): domain Eukaryota; kingdom Viridiplantae; phylum Streptophyta; class Magnoliopsida; order Asterales; family Asteraceae; genus Tanacetum; species Tanacetum coccineum. The sequence continues at coordinate 18,637 of BQNB010067848.1, read as the reverse complement.
TATATATTGCAGTTGTAAACAAGCATGTTCTCACCCCAAAACTTATAAAACAAATCATGTAAAAGGTGGGGCTATGAACTCACCTTGAGTGCAGAAAATCAAATATCGCAGATATGTGTCAACGTAAAAATCGACTGCAACCTAAATTATCAGAGGTCGTATAAGTACCGATACTTAATGAATAACCTTGAATGTAATCCTAATTGATTTATCTTACTATCTTCGCTCGCTATCGTTAAATTCAAAGGTCATGACATGACGTTCGAGGAGTTAGGACACTTTAAATCGTAAATCCAACAACTCGTCGATACGCCATCCGAAGAGGCCTCATTATGAAATTCCCTAGTAATATAGTACTTTGATAACCACATAATATTCTATATAGCTCAATCACCAACTAATGGTTTTGGTAAAATGGTGTTTAATAAGTTAAAAACGTTTATAATTACCGTTTTAGTAAAACTAGCATAACTTTTGCGTTTTAAGCCCGATTTTGACGTTTCTTATGCCCATCTTTTCGTATTAGGACGAGTTATCATAATTTGACATTTTTCATATTTTGACCCTCTGGTGAACAGTAACTTTTACTGTTCACATCAGACGTGAGTTTTATAAAAATCGTATTCGTCGTCGTAAAACCCGTAAATGTCGTATTTTATTCGTTATAGCTCCGTTTTTAGTGATTCTTTCGAGGACGTTCTCGTATTTGAAAGTTCTATATATTTATGAGGTTTACAAAAATATAACTTTCTGTCATGAATAGTAACTTTTATAAAAATAGTTTTATAAAAGTTTTAATTGTCGTAAACTCGCGAAATTCATAACTCATTCGTTATTAATTGAAAAATTACGATTCTTATCATTTTGGAATCCTAAAAATATGTATTATTTGTTAAAAATATCAACACTTGCTGTTTATAATTTTTATAAAAATGTTTTTATAAAAATTTACTTACGACTTCGTTTATTAACGTATAACTCGTTTTTAACGTAACTTTTTCGTTATTAATCCGTTTAACAAGTTTCTTACCTTTTCGGAATCGTCGTGAAATGTATTATCTTATAAAAATATAAAATGGATATGTAAAAATTCGAATTTTGGACAGAATGTTTGCTTGAGTTTGTTGATTCCATTTTTGATCTTTTCTTTATACTTTACCACTTTTGTATTTTACCACAAGTCTCATATATCATATATATTATATATCATCCTTATATTAGCATTTACTTGTCCATAATAGTCCTCATGTGTCCAAGTTATCAAGGTTACAAATCCATGATAACACTTAAAATCATAACTTTACTTACTTAACTTTTAATTACAAGTTTACATATGAACTTTTTATACTTAAACCAAGATTGTACAAGACTTATATATCCTTTATTTCATGATATTACCATCATCATAGTATGTGAGAAAGTGTACAAAATCATATTCACAAGAAAAATTATATTTTTCATGTTCAAAAGTATTCCTAATGGTGATTTCACTATATAGCACATCATATATATAAAAACTCATAACATGAAAGCATAAAGGTTTAAAATAGACCTTATGATGTATGATGATGATGAGAAACAAATGCTAAACCCGTGTTTAGCCTTAAAACCAAAGCTTGCACTTAAGAAACCCTAGTTTTCTCAAGAAAACCCTAATCTTGTTTTTCTTGATTAATACTTGTAAATGGTGATTCAATGGATGAAAACACCTTAGAACGTCTTATGATAGATGTGTATAGGAGTGTATGGGTTGTATAAAAATTGCTATGCATTTGGTAGAGTGCTTGACAAATGCCGTAGCATTATAGAGATGGGGAGAGAAAGATTTTGAAAATTTACTAAGTGTTATTGTATGAAAGTGTTATATCTCTTATGTATAGATGCAAGTATGGTGCAAGACATGGTCTAGGAGTCAAAGCAAGAGTCAAGCTGTGTAAAGTAATGGTCTTGGTCAAGTATGGTGGGTATGGCTAGGCAAGAAAGAAGTTGGTGTAGGTTAATGAGGTATGGTGTAGGTTTGACCAAAATGGATAAGTTTTGACATAATACTTGTACACAATGCAAGATTTTCAGAAAAACAATGATATACATGATATATTTATGTAATTTTTGGGTATTGGGTATAAAAGTGGGTATTTGTTGAAGCGTAGAAAAGTTTTTGTGGTTCCGGGAGTGCCTAAACGCAATTTATCGCGAAACGTATACACTTTACGTAATCGATAAAAATAAAATGATCAAAGTATTAATTATCTCTTAAAATAATTATATAATCTCTTGCTTGATGTAAACATTTAATTATTTGGTGCTCGTTTACATTGAACGCTAATTTTTTGGCGTACGCGATTTAACTTAACGTTTACAATTTAAAGCAAACACGTACAATACTAAAAAAAAATAAATAGTACATTTATTGACGTCGTCAAAGATGAAACCACAGGGTGTTTAGATTCCCCGTTATCGAGCCTTGTCCTCAAGGCTCACAATGCAACACTTGACGACGGTTTGTGGTACCTTGGTGAAGAGGTGTGGATATTTCTTCTTGAATTGGTCTTCACGCTCCCACGTGAACTCAGGACCTCTCTTGGAGTTCCATCGAACTTTGACCAATGGAATCCGACTTCGCTTTAACCGTTTAACTTCACGGTCCACTATTTCTACCGGTTCCTCAACAAAATGAAAGTGGTCATCCAAAATAAGTCCATCAAGGAACGGACTAATGGTTCGTCGGCATGACACTTGTTAGATTAGATACATGAAATGTATTATGGACTCTGCTAACTTCTTCTGGAAGTTCAAGCTTGGTAAGCCATTCTCCAACTCTTTCATCACCTTAAAATGTCCAACATACTTGGGTTTAACTTCCCGTTTGCCAAAACGTCGACCCTTTCCAGGCGAGACCTTAAGCATATACTTACCCTCGACTGAAATTCCATTGGCTTACGCTTAGATCGGCGTAACTCTTCGTCGATCACGAGCGGCTTGCTCTTTGCTTGATCTGGATGATTTTCTCAGTGGTCTCTTGAATTAATTCTGGACCGAGTATTTGAGCTTCTCCAACTTCAGTCCAACAAACAGGTGAATGACACTTTCGGCCATAAAGTGCTTCAAATGGTGCGCCGTGCATACTAGGTGATAGCTTTTGTTGTATGAAAAACTCGACAATGGCAAAATTGTTAACCCAACCTTCAAAGTCGATTGCAAAGCACGCAAATATCTTCGAGAGTTTAAATGGTCCTTTTCCCCTTCGCTTTTGCCGTCTGTTTGTGGATGGTAGCAGTATCATATCCAAATTTGTACCCAAAGGTGTTCTGAAGTGACCTCCAGAAATTTTGATGCGACATCTGGGTCACGATCACAAAATGATTGAGGACTAGTATCCCATGTCTCGTGACCACCTCCCCCCCCCCCCCCCCCCCCCATTTAGGGTACAGAATCTTGAAAGTTTACCAAAGATCTGGTCTCTCTCAATGGTGTGAAGATCGCAGACTTGGGAGTCGGTCAACGGATACCCAAATTGTGTCATGCCTTGAGACGTCTTAGGAAGCTTTGTAACAAAATCCATGGTGATGTTGTCCCACTTCCATTCGGGTATTTTAGGCTGTACCAACAATCCTGATGGCCTTTGATGTTCGGCCTTGACCTTAGCACAGGTCAGACACTTGTTAACATAAGTGGCTATGTCGGCTTTCATGTTGGGCCACAATAATACTTCTTCATGTCTTGGTACCATTTTGTCGGAACCGGATGAATAGAGGTATTTTGATTTGTGGGACTCCTGCATGATCCACAGTCCGGACCAATCGCCATAACAAGGTAACCAGCTCCTGCCATTGAGGCACAGGGTTCCATCCGTACGTGGTTCCAACTTTTGTTCTCTAATTGCTTCTGGGAATTTAGCATTTTCAACCAACATTCCCCCAACGTCTTCATTCTTAATGTTCTCGGGTTTTCGCGCTTCGATCTGAGCATTTAAGATTTGTTTGGGAAGGTCCAAACTAATAGTCATAACCAATGCTCGAACTCTCAACGGTGGTTCTCGTTCTTTCCTGCTCAAAGCATCTGCAACGACATTTGCTTTCCCCGGGTGATAACGAATATCGCAATCGTAGGGGCCACTAGCAACTTAACATCGGCGTTGCCTCATGTTCAACTCTTTTTGATCTAGAAGGTGTTGCACACTCTTGAGATCGGTGAAACACGTACACATAGGTTCCATATAAATAATGTCTCAGATCTTGAGAGCGAAACCACAGTCCAGTTCTAATTCATGCGTTGTATTTCTTCTCTTGAATCTTCAACTTGTCGTGATGCATAAGAAATCACTTTTTCTCTTTGCATCAATACAGCGCCCAAACCCTTCTTTGACGCGTGCAGTATGCGTGAAATCTTCGGCTTCTTCTGGTAATGCAAGGATTGGTGCACTGCATAACTTTTGCTTCAACAGTTGAAAAGCTGCTTCTTGCTTATCGCCCCAAACAAATTTGACCTTCTTTTGAGTAAGCTTAGTCATTGGTTTGGCGATCTTCGAAAACCCTTCAATGAATCTTCGATAGTATCCAGCAAGACCTAAAAATTGACGAATCTCGTTGGTGACTTGGGAGATGTCCAATCTTATTAGCTTCAAATCTTGGCTGGATCCACAATGAATTCCTTCACTATCGATCAATGACATAAGAAACTGTTACCTTAGGAATATCAATAATTCACATTTGGAATACTGTGGCATACAATTCTTCCTTTCTTAAGCAATTCAAGATCTGCTTAAGGGTGTTCTTCGTGTTCTTTACTTATTCTTCGAATATATCAGAATGTCATCAATAAAGACAATCACAAATTTATCCAGGTATGGTTTGCACACCCGATTCATAAGGTCCATGAATACGGCGGTGCGTTTGTCAAACCAAACGGCATAACTTGAAATTCATAATGTCCATATCGAGTTCTGAAGGCAGTCTTCGGAATGTCTTCTTCTCGAACTTCTCGAACCCTCAGTTGGTGATAACCTGACCTTAGGTCGATCTTCGAGTAGACACTCGACCCTTGAAGTTGATCAAATAAATCATCAATTCTGGGGAGTGGATAACGGTTCTTCACTGTCAGTTTGTTTAATTCCCGATAGTCAATGCACATCCGGAATGATCCGTCCTTCTTCTCGACAAACAAGACCGGAGATCCCCAGGGTGAGGAACTAGGTCTTATAAGGCCTTTGTCGGACAGCTCTTTTAGTTGCTCCGATAACTCTTTCATTTCGGAAGGCGCCAATCGATAAGGTGCCCGTGCTACAGGTGCAGCACCAGGTACCAAATCAATTTGAAACTCCACTTGTCGAGTCGGAGGAAGACCCGGCAAGTCCTCAGGGGATACATCAGGAAAATCTCGAACTATTGGCACGTCTTCAAGTCGCTTCTTCTCCGACTTGTCTTCAACCTCCTTTGCAGTGACATGTGCCAAAAAAGATAGGAAATCCTTTTTGCATGTACTTCTGCATTTTAGTGCACGAAATGATGTTTAATCGTATCACATTTCCCTGGTTACTTCCATTACCGTGTATGATTAAGGTTTCATTTCCACAGGGGATGCGAACAATCTTCTCGGCACATACAATGACCGCTTTGTACTTCGCCAACCAATCCATACAGATTATAGCATCGAAACTAGGCATTAAGTTTATGTTGAATGGGTGATTTAGTAAATTCTCTAATGGCGAGCAAATTCGATAGCGAAATTGTCATAGGGCGACTAGTAATGTGTCTTGGCTTCTCGGCTTAGGATTTGGTGTAAGATGATGCCAACTTTATAATAAGACGGAGTGAAGGTCCGCTTAGTTGATAGGGTTACTAATTCAATTTCCAAAAGTAAACGCGTTCTATGAATACGCACCTAAAACATGATATAAGTAGAAAATTGTTTCCTTAACAAGAGGTTTTTAGAGTGACTACTCTCAGCACGGCATGGTACCTTCCTGAATTATACATAGTTGATCAGGCCATGTATAATTGAGGACTAACGATGCATTGCTCATTTTCGTCAAAATAGCGTTACAATTTCATGATATTCGTGAGAGTAGTTTGTAAGAGTAAATAAGGAACCTAGGTAGATATTGACGAAATTTTCATAATACGATAATTTGATAGATAATTTGAAATCATTCGTACAACTAAAATTTAAGAGAAATACAACGAGAACTCCTAAGGAGATAAAGTTTAAGATAATTTCAACTTAGGGTTTGCTAGGCAAGGCGAGTCAACTTTATCTTTTAAGCTTCGATCTCATCCTTCTTGTTGTTTGGGTCTTGATCGGTTTCTCCTCCTCTTAAGGTACGCACCATTATGGCTTCCAGTACTCCGATTTGGTTTTTATGACTTTGGTTCTTTCGCTCTGGGCAATCCCTCTTGTAGTGCCCTTGATTCCCACATTCATAGCAATTAACCTTCTGACTTGTCCTTGTGCCTCTTTGGTTGTTAGCAGTATTGTCATTTGTAGGTCTCCTACAGTTACGGACCATATGGCCCACTATGTTGCACCTGTTGCATTTGGGAGGACATGGACCATCATGATGATAGTTGCATTTAGGACACAACGGCTTGGACCCGTCGTAATATTTCTTCTCCCTGTGCCCTGCAGCGTAAGCTTTACCAGTATTTTGCCTCTTGTTCGGCTGTTGTTGGTTCTGATTGTTCTTGGAAGTGTTATTCAACTTCCTCTTATTCTCAGCCTGGCGTTCGGAAAGAGTGCTGATCTTTTTGTTCACACGTTTTGAAGTTTCACATATTGGACATTACTCTTGAAGTGTCTAGACTCCCACACTTAGAATCAGTGTGAGTTCGTTGATTACTAGCTGCAGTTGGATTCTAAACTCCTAGGGTTCATGTGGCCAACCTTCTTGCATCTTGCACTTTACAGTACATTGCCATTGTGGTTACCTTCCACTTTCTCTTGTTGTTAGCTTTCGTGCTATCTTGCATTTGTTGTTCGGTCTGCTTATTGACTTACGGGCCATGTTGGTTTTGTTCATAAATGTCAATGCCTTCTGATAGCATTAGCCCTCGCTGGCTACAATCCCCGCTCAATTCCTCAACACTTCATCCTTGTTAACAGTTATCATTGTTTCCTGGAAAATCGCAGGGGAACAAATTGGTATATGAAAGTTTTATTTCAAGGGAAAATCATAACACTACGTGTCCCATCAAGTAGGTAAGGGGAGACCACGGTATGCGTAGATATAAGATAAAGCAACCATGACTTAAAATAAATTCCCACCTCAATACACGTAGCATTGATCATATACCAACAACGTAAGTTTAATACTTAATACATCATTTTAATGAGTAAAAGAGTATAAGCTTTTTATTAACAACTACCAACCGAGTTCTTAATCAAGTTTAGTGGATAAAAATAGCATACACGGACAATCTATTTGTCACTTGTCAGGGTGACCTCATCAAGATTCTTGATGCTAGACTCTTATGTTAGCTTTTAAGTGACTCAATCATTCTCTGGTGGTGTGATGATGAAGGTAGACTAGCAGCTAAACCTCGGTAATTGCCTGCTTAGCGATGGTGATCGTGGGTATGGTGTTAAATAGACATTCCATACTATACGGGAGTTGGTCTCAAAGACAAGATGATATGGTGTGGAAGAGGTGGGTGATGTAGTAAGTAGACTCATCAGTTCAAATGCCTCTGTTATTCTCAGCTTGAGGGACAGATCATATGCAGGTACAGAAAAGGGTCGGCCGGTGCTAGGTGCTCCTCCTCTCTCCGTACTCATCATACTTCTCAACTCATATCGTTGTCATCATCAGATGACTTATTATTATAATTGTCTCATCCGTAGGCAGGATAGTCAGCAGGATCCTCCTCAGGGTCCTCTTATCCCTTCGGATAGGAGTCAGGAATGTGATCATTAGGTGATAGTGATGTAGGTGAGGCATCAGCAGTTAGAGGTTGGAACCTTCATCGGGTTCACTCTAGATCCACATCAAAAGTTCACTGTAATTTCTTTGCTCCAGATTAATATAGACAGACGTATAGGTAACCGTCGATGATGAAAACATAACTGCTTGCAATGAGCAAAACTTAACTTATATAAAATATATTGTTATAGGCTTGTATGTTAATATGATTTATCGCACTCTGGCATAATGAATGATGGTAAGGTATCATATTCGATAGCTTAATGTTTAGGTACGCTTGGACATACGAGCTATTATCGTACTAACCTTGCCTAAAGAATATCCCTATTTATATAAATAACTCTTATATAAATAATTGCCGAGTTGCGCGAAAGAATGCAATACTCATCTTGTATATATACAGATACCCCTCATAGTAATATAACGTACATATATTTAAACACAGTATATCAATTATGATGATTTGTCCCTATACAAGCAATATACTAGTGTTATGCGATGAATGTATGCACATCTGTTGCTCCAGTGTACATCCCGTTGTATGAATTCGTGTTTTGAAAAGGTTATAGACAGACAAAAAATATTTGACCTGGTTCTCTATAACCTGGGCTCTTGATCCCAATCTGTAAACACCCAATTGGGTCGCAGAGGTAATAAGGGTCCTGGGGAATGTTACTTCAAGATCAATATGCAAAAGTTATATAAGAACGGACACAAAGTCAGTTCTAAAATGATAAATTTTGGTTTTAATTGAAAAGACTTAATACAATAAGCAATATAGCTTTACTCGTTCATCGTTGAATATTATTAAAGTTTGACACATACAATTTCACCAAAGTATGATGCACTAAATCTTTAAGCGTGCAATCCAAAATTTAACCCAATGCATCCCTGGGCATCCATGCCCTATTGATCTCCTGAAATAACATTGCTTAAAAACAACCCGTACAACAAAATTGTTGGTGATTTCATGGTTTGATAAATAATAAATTGAAGGGACGCAAGTCTTTTTTAGTCGATAATGCTAAACATGCAGATCTCACAAAACTAGATTACTTTACTCTATGCTCATGACACTGATGCTCAGTCGATCTTTCTTAGCATTAAAACTATATATTGCTATTTCTGCGATTGGATGTTAACCCGAAAACATCCTAAAATTCGACATGCTATAACCATTCGTTCTCGGTGATAGCTAGTCACCCGAACGGGGAGGTCGTTTCCCGAATAGATCTATTTAATAACAATTCGCGCTTCACTCTAATGTAATCCAACTACAACTATGCAATGTACAGTTCTTGATAAAGGGGCTCATTGGGTTATCGCTTACCTTAGGCAAACATGTATATCAATACCTTGCCGTCCTATTTATAAACCTAAGCATGTTTCCACCCCATAATTATAAAATCATTGAAATCGTAAAAATGTGGGGCTATGAACTCACTTGAGTTTAGATAATCCAATATCCGCAGATACAAATCGTCACGTAAAAGATCGAATGGAACTACAATTATCTTAGGTCGTATATGTACGAGTACCTTGCTATATCAAATCTTATAGTGTTACATCGTACTATGTTCGGGCTATCATATTTAAGCGGGTCATGACATGAACGCTCGAGGAGTTAGGGACACTTAAATCCGTAAATCCAACAACTAGTCGAAACGCCATCCAGAAGAGGCTCATATGAAACTCCATAGTAAATATTGTACTTTGTTACACCGCATATAATCTTTATTGCTCAATCACCAATAACTGGTTTTGGTTAAGTTTACATTTATAGTAAAATTACGTTTATAGTAATCGTTTTTTAGTAAACTAGCATTACTTTTGCGTTTTTAAGCACCGATTTGAAGTTTCTTTTGCCCATCTTTTTGTATTAGAAAGAGTGATCATTATTTGACATTTTAATATTTTTGACACTCTGGTGAACAGTAACTTTTACTGTATCACATAAGACGTGACCTTGTTTTATATTCCGTATTGGGCGTCGTAAAAACAAGTTAAACAGTCGTATTTTATTCGTTATAGCTACGTTTTTATGATTCTTTCGAGGACCGTTCTGTTTTTGAAAGTTCTATAATTTTATGTGGTTTACAAAAGTATAAACTTTCTGTCATGATTGTTCTTTTTATAAAATTGTTTATGAAGTATTTAATTGTCGTAACTCGCGAAATTCATAAACTCGTTCGTTATTAATTGAAAAAATTACGATTTTTCTTTTTCTATCATTTTGGAATCCTAAAAAATATGTATTAGTTATTTAAATATCAAAACTAGCTGTTTGATATAAGTTTTATAAAAGTCATTTTATAAACTCCGTTTAATTAACGATAAATCGTTTTTTAAGTAACTTTTTCGTGTGGCGGGTATTAATCAGTTTAACAAGTTTCTCCTTACCTTTTTGGAATCGTACGTGATTTGCTATTATCTTATAAAAAACATAAATTCATGTTTGGAATTCGAAAAACTACTGTCCCAAATGATCTTTTATATAATTTATTTTATATAATATTGTTTTATATATATTTTCAACTCACTATTTATCACAAGTCTTTATAACTAATATTTATATTATTTGTTTATACATTATAATATGTCTATATGTTTTATTTTGACCAAGATCATCAAGATCACAAGTTATTAACTTTACATGAAATCATAACTTTCTTAATTAACTTTTATTTACAAGTTTATATATGAACTTTTTATGCTTAAACCGAGATTGTACAAGACTTATATTACCTTTCATTTCATGGCTATTACCATCTTCATAATATGTCGAGAAAGTGCACAAAATCATTATCACAAAAAAATTATATTTTTCATGGTTCAAAAGTATTCCTAATGGTGATTTCACTATTTAGCATATCAAAAGACATAAAAAACTCATAACTAAAAAGAATAAAGATTAAAATAGACCTTATGATGTTTGATGATGATGAGAGACAAATGCTAACCGTGTTTTGACTAGTAAACCAAAGCTTGCAATTAAGATAACCCTATCTTGCTTTTCTTGTTAATACTTGGAAAAGGTCAGCCAATGCTTGGGATCACCTTAGAAATTTCCTTAGGAATGGATGTGTTTCAGGAGTTTATGGTTGTAGAAAATTTGCTATTGATTTGATAGAGTGCTTGCTTTTTGCAGTAGCAATATAGTGGACCAAAACGAGAGGTTTTGTTGTTTTTTCACTAGTGTTTTACTTGCATCTTTTCTCAAATCACTCAGTCTATATGTATATAAGGTATAGATCTAGTCAAGGAGACAAGGTAAGGTCTAAAGGATGGTCTTGGTTTCATGGTCTAAGTCAAAGGGACATGGTATGGTGTAGGGTTTAATGAAGTATGGTGTGGTTTAATGAGGCATGGTGTTCATTTGGACCAACATGGAAGGTTTTGAAATTTTTTGTTCTATTACTTGTACAATGGCAAAGAATTTGGCAAAACATAAGATTATATTGCTTTATTTTGCAACTTTATGTATTGGGTATAAAAGTGGGTATTTCTTGAAGCGCAGAAGTTTGTGGTCCGGAGTGCCTTAACGCAATTTATCGCGTAACGTATACTCTTTACGTATACGATTAAAATAAAAAAATGAACAAACGTTAATAATTATTCTCAAAATGTTATTATAACCCTTGGCTTGATGTAATCATTAATTGTTTGATGCCCTTTACATTGAACGCTAATTTTTAGCCTACGCGATTTAGCTTAACATTTATGATTTAAAGCAAACGCGTACAATACAAAAGGTACATTGCGGATTTATCGACATCGTCAATGACTTGAAAACACAGGGTGTTATAATAACCATCAAAGAAAAAGCATAGTATCAAGAAATAATTACAATAGGGTGGATGCCAAAACTACACACCCTATTGTACACAGGAATATGTCTCCAAGAGCAGTTTTGTTGAAAGCTGGCCTCACACCAGTTAATACTGTTTGGCCTGTTTATACTGCTTAAAACCAGATCAACAATTTTATGTGCTAAATCAAAGTAACATTTTTTCTAAAAACAAGCACACATCACTGCTCAGAGGCCATTTTATAGAAAAACGGTAATAACTGAAGATTCTTGTGCATTACTACAAAGAGGACACTATTTTACTGGAATGTCTAGAGCAGTTTATTCTGCTTAGGGGTTTCTTTTTTTGTATGTTCTTTATTTTTAAATTGTTCATGGGGGGGTCCAATAAAAAATAAAGTTTAGTGTTGTTAGAGTAAAAGGGGTAAATGCTGTAAAGACCTTAGCATGTTAGGTTTGGAGACCTACCAAACCTAATGGTGCATCACTTGCTTTTAAAAGACACAACTACATTGATGCACGAGGGTCCCCAAAGGAATCTTAGCATGTCAGTAATGGCTTGGGTCCCCAAAGGAATCTAATTTCCTTATTTTTATGTGCAGGGCAAGCCACAACAAGATGATAAAGGATTTGTTGACAGTGGATGCTCAAGCCACATTACTAGGAACATAACTTATCTCTCAGATTTCAAGGAATTTGTTAGAGGTTATGTTGCATTTGGAGGAGGAGCATATGGTGGTAGAATTACTGGTAAAGGAACACTTAAAACTAATAATCTTGATTTTGAAGATGTATACTTTGTCAATGAGTTCAAATTCAATCTTTTTAGTGTCTCACAGATGTGTGACAAAAAGAACTATATCCTTTTTACTGACACTGAATGTCTTGTCTTATCTCCTAATTTTAAGTTGCGTGATGAAAATCAGATACTTTTTAAAATTCCTAGACAAGGAAATGTGGACGTTCTTGATATGAAGAACATTGTTCCTAAAGAGAGCTTGACTTTTCTTGTTACAAAGGCTACATTAGGTGAATCAATGCTCTGGCATAGGAGGCTTGGTCATATAAATTTTAAAAACATAAATAAGCTTGTCAAGGATAATCTTGTAAGAGGATTGCCTACAAAACGTTTTGAAAATGACCAAACCTGTGTTGCTTGTCTTAAAGGGAAGCAACACAGAGCTTCTTGTAAGTCCAAAGTTCTGAATCCAATTACTAAGCCTTTGTTTATGCTTCATATGGATTTGTTTGGTCCAACCTTTGTGAGTAGTTTAATGCATAAGAAGTATTGCTTAGTAGTCACTGATGATTATAGCAGGTTTACTTGGGTTTTCTTTTTAACAACTAAGGATGAAACCAGTGAGATTCTCAAGAACTTTATCAAAGAAATAGAAAACCTAGTGGATAAGAAAGTGAAAATAATCAAGAGTGATAATGGAACAGAATTTAAGAATAAAGTTATGGATGATTTTTGCAGAGAAAAAGGTATTAAGAGGGAATATAATATAGCCAGGACTCCTCAGCAAAATGGTGTGGCTGAGAGGAGGAATAGGACACTAATTGAGGCTGCTAGAACCATGTTAGCTGACTCTAAGTTACCTACCATATTTTGGGCTAAAGCAGTTAGTACTGCTTGCTATGTACAGAATAGGGTCTTAGTAGTCAAGCCTCATAACAAGATACCTTGTGAACTTTTTAGAGGTTTTAAATCAGCTCTAAGCTTTATGAGACCATTTAGATGTCATGTTACCATTCTTAATACTTTAGACAATTTAGGCAAGTTTGATGACAAAAGTGAAAAAAGGTTTCTTTGTTGGATATTCTTTATGTAGTAAAGCTTTTAGGCTATACAACACAAAAACTAAGAGGGTAGAAGAAAACTTGCATATTGGGTTTTTAGAGAATAAGCCTATGATAGAAGGAAATGGTCCAAAGTGGTTGTTTGATATTGATTCTCTAACCAAATCTATGAATTATGTACCAGTAGCTACAGGTACAATCTCAAATGAATATGCAGGAACACAAGAAGAACTTAATGCAGGTACATCTACTCAGAAAGAAGAAATCACTCAAGATTGCATTATGATGCCAATTTGGAAAGATGCTATATACTTTGATTCACCTTCTAAGGATGTTGGTAATGGTGAACCAAAATCTGCTGCTGATGATCAAAAACAGGTTGAAGATGGTCCACATAATGAGAGTGATGAAAAAGGTAAGTCTGAAGATGATAGTAGTCCTAAGGAAGTTAATGATGCTAGACAGCATTTTAATACTGCTAGTCCTGAAGTTAATACTGGTCATTTTAAACTTAATACTATTGATCCATCAGTGAATACTGCTAGTTCATATGAACTAGATAGCCCTAAAGACATGTTCAAATTAGGAGCTAGTCATACACTTGAGACCACTCATGTTGAGTTCTTCAATGAGAAAGATGAACCAGCAGTTGATTTGGGGAACATTACTAATTCCTATACAGTTCCAACCACTCCCAATACAAGAATCCATAAAGATCACCCAATTAAAATGTGATTGGTGATGTGAAGTCCTCTATTCAGACAAGAATAATGACAAAATCTACTTCTGAACAAGGGTTTCTCAGTGCTGTATATGAACAGAAAACACATGAAACCATGAATACTTGTTTATATGCTTGTTTCTTATCACAGATTAAACCCACAAGCATTGCTAAAGCTCTATCTGATTCATCTTAGGTGGAAGCAATGCAGGAAGAACTTCTGCAATTCAAGCTCCAACAGGTTTGGAAACTTATGGATTTGCCTAATGGGAAGAGGGCCATTGGAACAAAATGGGTCTTCAGAAACAAGAAAGATGAAAGAGGGATTGTGATTAGGAATAAAGCAAGGTTGGTTGCACAGGGTCATAGACAAGAAGAAGGTATAGACTATGAAGAAGTTTTTGCTCCTGTGGCAAGAATTGAGGCAATAAGATTGTTTTTAGCCTATGCTTCTTTTATGGGTTTTCTGGTATATCAAATGGATGTGAAGAGTGCATTCTTATATGGAAC
>BQNB010067847.1:3511-34047 GCA_026074375.1 Tanacetum coccineum | reverse complement strand
GAGCATTTCTGCCAAACCCTCAATCTTATATAACCATTAAGGACGAATTTTGCAATAAGAGTGTAAAGGTTGGAGGACCAAAGTTGGCAACCACCCAAACTCTTACCCTGTTATCCCTAACCTTTTATAAAACCTTTTTTCCCGCCAAAAGCTCAAAGCCCCATTTTCTTACTCACGGGTCTCCTTCCCCCCTCTTACCCTGCAACACCAATTATACAATGGATCACCTCCTTAACCCCCCTCCACTAACACCCCTAGTCACATGTGTCATGCCACTTTGGCAATCCCATAAACCCCCACTAGCTAAGGACAACATGGACACAAAATCAAGGGCTCGAATGGCTTCTAAAGAAACACAAACCAAATTCAATGGCTGAGATGGAGGCTGTGAAGCCTCTCACAAAAGAAGCACAAGAAAAAGAAGTTTTAGTTCTAGTTTTAGTATAAATAGGGACTCTTGTAAGCCCTTTGAGGCATCGAGTGTAAATTTTTAGTGTAATGTTATTTGAATGTCTTAATTTACGTTTTTCATGTCTTTAAAAGTTGTAACTTTCAATTTCCAGCTTTGTACTTCTTTTTCTAAGTTAATGCAAAATCAGTTTTCAAGTTATTATACATTCTATCTTTTAAAATCTTATTTACCTAAGTTAATCCTGTGTACAAGTCTTTTCTATAAGCTTTTCTAAGCTTATATAGCCTGTGTTACTTGTTAGAGCGTTTAAAATCTTGGTTAAGAGTTAATGTGCCATTGGGGATCAAGAATTCTGGTTTTGAGCATTTTGAAGATAAGCTGAAAGGGAAGAGCTTATGGGTTGGTGACAAGTTTGTTTCCAACAAACTTGAGCTTACTACAAGCTCTATGTGCATTTCTGTTCCTGCTTAGCTAAAAAGAAGGGGTGCACAATCTTTTACCTCAATTTTATGCTTAAGTACTTCTCTGCTTATATTTCTGTCATTGCCTTAAAAATTGCTTATCCTTATTTATTAATAATTGCCTATGCTTATTCTGTCTTCTGTTAATTTTTAATGCCTTTAATATTGAGTTTTCATAATTAGGATTGGTTTTATTATAGTTTTATCTCAAACTGCTTAACTCTTAGTAGAATCTGCCTTTAAGCTTAGCTCTTTCCCTAGTGCTTATTTTCCTTAGGTCTTAAGCTTATCTTTCATTAATATATTTAGTTCTCAATCTGTCTCAACAATTCTTAGCTTAATTCAGTATTTCCTGAGTTTGAAAATGCAAATTCAGTAGGTAAAGGGGTGTTTGGGATAAGACATTTTTACATAGTAAAACTGTGTCAAGCTTGTTTTAGTCCTCAAGCCATTTTCTATAAGCTATAACTAAGTCCTTTTAACAGCTTTCAGGAGCTTAAGTTAAGTTTTTAGTTTGTTTCCTAAAGAATTTTAAGTCTGTCATTTCATGAGTCTTAAAATAGCTTGCTTTACAAAATTCTTAAAATCTTATTAAAGGTACTGACTTTGTGAGCCAGATGAGTTTAATTAGAGTCAATGAACATCTCTTTTTCACCATTAGTCTTTTGTTAACCCTTTTAAACAATTGAACCAAATTTCAGTCATAGTGTATGGGTGGTTCTCAAAAACTTAGATGTGCAGATAAACAGTGGTCGCTTTCTAGCTCAATTCGGTTTAGTTTTTGTTGATACTAGCTTATTGTAGATTGATGTCATCCATTTTAAGTTTCTATTGTGTCAAGATTAGTATAGAGTCTCGAAGCACTAGCCTGCACTAAGCCTTTTTCCAAAATCAAAGAAAGTGCCCTGGTGTAGAAACAGTTTTTTCAGCTCTTTTTTTTGCTTATTAATTTTTAGACATTAGCTGCTAATTGCATTTATAGCAAGTCCAAGAGCCCCTTTATAAGCTCATATAAGCCTTGCTCCTTAGGACCCCCTTATTGGGGCTTAAAAATAAGCCCAAAGTTGCTTTGTGGGGCTGTTTTGTCTGATATGTTCACCATAAGTGCTTGTGTACTTATTTCAGTTTTCTAACTTGTTTTTCTTGTTTAAGTTTTACTCATTTTTTTGCTCTTTAGATGTTGTTGTATACCTGCAATTGCTTATTGTTTTTTTTCTTAAATGCTTATTAGCCTTCAAAAAGTCCTAGCAGCTTAAGTCTTTAATTGGCAGTTCTAACTTTTAAAGTTGGAACTGCTGAGAGTAAAAGCCAATCTTTTGCTTATTAGGCTTATTTAGTTTGCTAAATTCTCTTCCTAGTTGTTCATTTTACTTGTGTGTTAAGCTTTGTTTGCTCATTTGCATATTTCATTCACTCATTTGTTCATAAAAGCCAAGAAAAATAAGCCAATTTTGTACCTTTTGCCTATTCAAGCTTCTGTCAACCTTTGACAGCTTATTTTGGGCTTATTTGTGTATTTCATAAAAAGTGCTAGTTGAGAAAAACGCTTATTTTCATGGGCTTAATAAAAGTGTGTAAAAAGTTTTGAATTTTGAAAAGTTACTGTAGCAAGTACAAAAAAGAGAGGTCCAGGACTCGAACCTGCGACCTCTCTCTCACAAGCACACACACTTACCACTGCCCTTGGGACTTTTCACTTGTCATAAGTTGCACAATCAAATAGATAAGGGTGTTTTGGCCCATAAGCCTTATAAGCTGATTTAGCTTATTTCGCAGCTTATTTGATAAGCTGTGAAGTTTTTCTTATTTTTCCTAGGACTGTTATCCCTTAAGCTATTTTGTGTAAATTTTTCAGAATTTTTTATAATCATTTAGTATTTTTTATAATTTATTTTCTTTTTAAACTTTAAAAAATCATAAAAAATAAAATATTAATCAGAAAAATATAAACTTTTTTTTAAAATTTTTCTTTTTTCATATACTTTGTAGGAAAAATATAAAAGTTTCTGTAAGGTTAATTTTTTAAAAATTTTATTTTTAAAGAACGGGTTTTGACCCCGTTCTTGTCTTGACTCGTTTTTGGGTCAAACGACCTCCGTTTTTAGTCTAGTTTTTTTTAAACTTCGTTATTTGTCATTTAGAATCTATTTTAGCTTTTAAATTTGTTTTAGGGTTTAATTTGCAAAATTTAGGTTTTTGACCCTCGTTTTTCGTGCCCGTTTTAGGATTTAAGTTATTTAGCTTTCGTTTTTAGGTTTTATTTAATCGTTTTTGTATATTTAATTGGTAGAAATAGAAAACCCATCATAACCTTGTCGTATTCAAACATCAATAATCAATCCGTCATTCGATTTTCCATTCAAGCCTCGTTGGGACATAACGACCCGGGAATCATACTTTCGGCTACATATATATATTTTTTTATTTTGGTGAACTTTTGACCATTCCTTGTGTAAAGGTAATTGGTTGAGTGTTTGATTATATATTATATATATATATATTATTGACGAATCAACCACTAAGATCTACATTTTAGGTTTCATACAATCATAAATGAATACAATAAGGGGTTTAGCCAAGCATGTTAAAGATAAAGCAAAAACAATAAAGAATCAAACAACAAGACATATTGAATGATTAAAGATAGTCTTACTTGATTAAAACATGAATTGAAGGAGGTACAATAGGGTTTTGAAGCCCTAAAATCGTCCTAATAAGCTGCCAAACGAACTAGGGTTTATCCCCCTTTTTTACTCTAAAGTTACACCCCTAAAACCCTAATTTCATGTCTATATTTATAAGAATATCACTGTGACGGCGTCGCATTTTAATCGTTACACCGTCACAAAGTAGAATCTTCTAGATCCGAGTTGATTCAGTGCGGTCTGACGCCGTCAAGAGATGTTGTGATGCCGTCACTAGATGAAGTGTGACGGCGTCGTGTATAAATGGTGACGCCGTCTCCAGTCTCTGAGACTTTAAATCTTGAAGAGTCTTGGTGTTGGTTCGTAGTCTTGTCCGTTTCTTCTCTAAATGAGCCTAAGTCACGTGTATTTCCTCCAAATGCCTTTCAAATGCTAAATACCTGCAAAAGGAACGATTAAGACCCATTTTAGGCATAAATGCACGATTTAGGAGGTTAAATGACCATGAAAAAGTGTATAAAATGACACCTCATCACGTGTGAAAAACCCATGCATCATGCTTGGATTAGAATAAAATAGGTATGTATTTTGTCTTTTATCTAAAAATTGGTCCTATTTATCCCACTATCTACGTTTCTTTTATATTTTATGATTTATAATAATAATATTTTAATTTAATAATATATTTTCTCTCTTATACATTGAATTTAAATCCAAATCATAATCATAATCCAAATCTAAATCGTAATCCAAATCCTAAACCCATCTTCAAACCAAACTGGCCCTAACATTCGTTCAAGTGGGAAACATTAACAAATCCAATTTCTTTTATTAAAAGAAGACCAAAAGGTTTGAATAAGTTTGATTGTTATAAATTCATTTAATTAGCACAATAATTTGTTCTGTATATATTTTAAACTAGCTTCATAGCGCATCTTCATTTTACTACATATTAAATCTTACGTGTATGTTTTGTGTATATGCATGCAAAGTATAAAACTAAGGAATCGTTAACAGATAATATACAAATGAAATATGTCGCTTTATATTAAAAAATATTAATTTATATACAAAACCTTAAAATAGAAGTAGGGTGCATATCTAGAAAAATTGATGGTATATCTCAGCCCGTAATAATATAAAATTTGATGGTGTTACCATATGTAAAGAGTGAATAATATGTCAAAAAGAACAAAATAAACCGTGCTCATTCAAATCCTAAATTTCT
The DNA here is from genome assembly GCA_026074375.1 of Tanacetum coccineum. NCBI lineage: Eukaryota > Viridiplantae > Streptophyta > Magnoliopsida > Asterales > Asteraceae > Tanacetum > Tanacetum coccineum. The sequence continues at coordinate 29,301 of BQNB010067847.1, read as the reverse complement.
TTGTAACCCCTTCATAGAACCTTCAATCCTTTCTTGATTTTCACTCTTGAAACGGCTACATATAACTACTCGTGTGACAAAACTGGTCGTAGTGAAGAGCATTAGAATTGAAAACTTTAGTCATCATATGGCTATCCTGGTTTCATATATTACTTGACGAATTTTAATAGTTTCATGTGTTTCATCCATATAAATCAAACATGTGATGACTTGTGTATTTCTATGTAGATAATAGTAATGAAGGCATAAAAAGTTAACGAGTAGTAATTATGTTCAACACATAAACTGATTTGTTGTCTAAAACCTTTATTTTAACCTAACTTATGAAACTTCTCCCGTACCACATGTTTTACATATTTTCGTTAATGATGTATTTTTTTAGTTATTTTACCCTTTAATAACCTAAATAATCCGATTTTTCACATATTAAAACATGTGTATATGATTAATACACCTCCAAAAACCATAGAAAATCCAAATACTATCTTCTAATGCCCGTTTTATTGCAACTGATTATAGAAAATCACATAATAAATTTTAGAAGTTTATCATTTTTTCAAGTTTGGGTTGTGACTGAGGCTCCCTCATTGAGTTACTATTGGATTTGCTTCCTCCGAATTCTTCCAGCTCCCATTTACCTCACTGCCTCTTTTCCTTGCTGTGCTATCATGACCTAAAATTTTACGATATATATAAACTATTTGCCACACACATTTCATATACGTAATAGATAAAAATTAAAGAATGTATTTTTTAGATACCTTAAAAATCATCATGTTGAAAAGGGACACTTTACCACCAGAGGCAGACACAAACATAAGATTCATTCTTTGACAAAGTGATGCATGTAGCCGACTCTTCAGCAGGTTTATTCTCGTTTACATCGTTAGACACGAGGGCCCTATTTGCAGGTTGCAATAATATTGGGACGATTGATGCAGTTGATTGAAAACACGTAGAATGACCAATCAGACTTTAAAAAATGTTGAGATGTGTTAATCAGGAATCTATATTAAGATTATAACTGAAAAACCATAATCCAGAACACAATTTGCAATGAATAAGTCAAACAAAGCTATATGTAACACACCTTTCTAGAAGCCACAGGATGAGTTAATCGCAGGGTTCTAAGGTTAGGGTAATGAATTATTTCAGGAAGTTTCCAGCTTTTGTTTGTCATCATTATCGACAGTTTTCAGTTTAATATCCGCAACTTTAATGCTTTATGCATTAGACTTCAATTTTCACGTACAATACAATATAACCAAAACCATACATTATCGTTGATGTTCAATGTTTAAAGAGTATTGACTTACAAGATTGCCAATGGGTAATGGAGTGTTTTTCTTTCACGTTCCGTAGCAGATGCCATAGATGATGAGGCATTTAGGATAAGGCCTAGAGGGCTAGCAATTGAAGGCTACAGAGGAATATTTAAGTGAGTAATTACATAAACTCGTGATTAAATAAAAAGTATATGAAAGGTCAAGGAAATTACTTTGACTATATCAGAAAATGATCTAGACCCGTCGTACGCTGGACTTTTAATCATCTATATCATACGATGTCCATCACCATTTGATAATATTTTGAATTAGTTGTCACTTGTGGTGACTGTTAGTAATGACACTTCCTTGTTAAACCTTAATTTATGTCTTACCTGAAACAAATGTAAGAGTTCAAGAATAATGCTATAAAATGAAAGTGTATTATATCCGTAAGCGTATATGTGAATCGAACACCAACGTACTTTTTACTTCGTCATGTTCTAGTCATTTATTGCTTATGAATTAAGATGAGACAATATTCTTACAGGTAATTCATCATTTTCATTAGCAATACTCAGCAAATTGGTGTTATCATTGCTTAAACTTCCACTAAAAACCACCTACTTAAGATCTATAAGCTCATCATATAAGCTTTGATAAAAAACTCATGAATATGATCAATTATATTTTTTTTGGTGCAAAGGTGAACTCATATATTAAGAAAAACAAGTTACATCAATCCATAAGAAGGGTAGACATGCCCGGCCCTTCTTTAAAGAAATAGAAACATACATCCAAGTATAAATACTAGAAAATAAAACATATTGGATACACTAAGATGCATCTATGATGCTGAAAAAAGCATTATCTGATAGAACTAAAATGCTTCCAATATTTCAGACTCACCCAGCTGCAAACAAAGAAAACTTGAATTCACCTTAAATTGCACCAAGACCAAGACTTCTTGACTACATTTCCATACTCAATCTAATCACAAACTATTCAACCCACATCCATAATAGTTTGAATTGAGATAAAGTAGGCATCATCAAGCAAGTCATAGCCCCCATTCACACTAGCTAAAGGGCTCTACCTTCCAAGCTACATTTCCTAAACATAACCTTCTAGCCCACCCAGCAGCTACAGCCTCACTAAGATGGGTCAAAAGGAAGACGTTTAGGCATCACTTGTTAGGGAACACCCACCTTTAACTAGATCCTTCCCATCCTCCTTTGACACCGTATAGAATGAACCAAGAAGTTTTCCCTTCTACTCCATCCATATACATTATCCTCCTAGCCTATTACCCTTTTCAAAAGATAGTCCTTCCTTATGGTACATAACACTAAATCAAACCTCTCTTTAACCCAAACATAGATAAACAGTTCCCCTCTAGGCTAACTATTCAAAACTATGAAAGGTCAGCAAGTACAGTCACACCAGTGTTACTCCAAGATACAAGGTACTATACATTTGAATGGACTGCATTAACAGATTCCACCCAGTAACAGAGTATATATGATATCATGACCTCCACATTAAGGGAAATTATTTCCATCTATAATTTAGTCAGTAGTACCAAACACCCATTTATGAATGCCTGCAATGATCCATACTCCTCTAAAGAATGATCCACATAAAGTAACCAGTAAATCACCCTTTAAACTTTGTATTTAACCGAATTCATCCACCTTGCTCCCAAGTTTTTGATTGCATACAGTTGTAAAACCCTGATCTAAACACTCCCTTAAGCAAAATTCATTTTAACTTCCCAAATAGCAATAGTTGTTTCCACTGCTTTAGACTTTTTAACCATCAAACCCATCATTCTAGCTTTAATTGTGTCATAGATAGTCTGCAATAATGATTGCTATTCCCTTTTTTAATCTTTGAAAATTCTTAGATTTCTTTCCTGCTAAAGAAAGTAGATAACAAATCCAAAGCTTAGTCTTCTAATGATACTCTAGATACCGTTTAAGCAAGGTTTCTCAACTATAATATCAACAATATCCTTCCAGCTCTGAGCATGAATAGTACATTTCATTTTCCCTTGCAGATTTAGCCATATAGCTTTTGAGTATGCACATTGAAAGAATAGGTAGTCATGTGACTCCTCACCCATCATACAAAGGCCATATACCATCATATCATAGCAGCCCCAACATTTCATTCTGTCATGAGTAAGAAGCCTCCTCTGAACAACCATCCATAAAATGAAAGAATGTTTGGGTATGCATTGAGAGTACCAAACAAGTTTTCCCCATTTGACTTCCTCATTATGTTCTCTCATATCATCATAGACAGATTGCCCACCCATTCACTTGCATTCTTCTAAGCTCCATCATAAATCATATCTACTACACAACTATCCTTGTTTAGTCTAGTATTGTATAAATCTCTATAAGTAATGAAATTAATCAAAGGTCCCAATCCACTCCAATTATTATACCATATATGTGTGCTCTCCCCATTACCAATCTTATATAAAACATGATCCCTAATCAAGTCTCTGATAGCCAAAAGATTTTTCCATCCCCAACTATTACATTCTTCTTTTTGAACCACCCAAATACTAACACCTCTTAATTTCACAGTATTGACCCACCTCACCCATAGGGTATCTTTCTTATTTGTTATGTTCCATAAATGTTTCACTAGTAAAGCTTTGTTCCACCATAAAAGATCTTTGAGCCCAAGCCCACCTTGACTCTTAGGTTTATACATAGATTTCCAAGCTATTTTAGCTTTGCCTTTAGTCTCATTAGTATGGCTCCATAGGAAAGTCTTCATGATTCTATTAATATCCTTAACCACAGACTTGGGTAATAGAAATACATAGCACCAATAAGTATGAATAGATTCCAGCACAAAAGCTATCAATTGTAATCTCCTAGCATATGTTAAGAATTTATTCCTCCAATGATTAATTTTAGCTTTAACCTTATCAATCAAGCCCTTACAGTCTTTAATACCCAATCTTTTAGAGATTAATAGAACTCCCAAGTACTTCATAAGAAGCTTACCTTTCCCAAAAGTAAGAAATATAACTTTGAGATATAATCACCTGATAAAACTCTCAGGTGACATCAATGGACCGTTGACATTGACATCGATATGTGGTGGCGAATATAAAAGACCCAGAGTAGCATCAGGTTCGGTTTTAATAGCTGATAACTAGTAGTCGCCAGGTGGAACTGGAAAGGCATTTGTATGAATTAGGTTTAGCAAAATCAAGAGTACATTGTGAAAAGCTAATTATCTTATCTATTAATAGCTGAGATGCATAGCTAGTTGCTCGTCATGAAGAAAAAGTTAACCCTTGCATCTATCCAAATAGCCATATGAATTTAAAAATTTACTGACAAATGAACATGTAACCCAACCGGCTATCATACACAAGTTCTCTAAGATTTTCACTGTTTTGCTTATAAGAAAATCATAATACACAAGTTCACTAAGTGAATTATTACCTGTTGTTTAGGATTGCATATTACGGTGCTTTTCAATTATATTGCCTACTCAATTACTGGTACATAAGCCATATGTAAATAAGCATAATTCAAACTGCATACAAATAAGCATATTAAAGCAGATAAGCAATTTAATAATGGTAATCCTAGACTATGATGCATTTTCTTGAATTAAAGGATAAAAAAGTTAAGGAGATTTACATGCAGCATGTATATGTCTATAGATATTGGTCCAATGTATCCATATCAAGTATATTGAGATAAATAGGATACCCTACCTGCATTTGCCACCCTATTTGTTAGTAGACTCTCAAGGTCACCTAGTCTTGTGTACCTAGAATAATTATAATAAATATATTCTTAAATATTTCCTTCAAAACATAAAATTCGTTAAACTTTCAATAATACAAACAAACGATCTTCTCGCCAATGTAAGTGATCACTAAAAGATAATTAGTCACCAATAACATATGCCGAATTCATCAAATTTTGGTAGTTATAAGCCTCTATTCACTTGGCATCAACAAAATGAATAATCAAAAAATAGTGTAACATAATTCATATTTGATAAACACATTTATTTAAAGATGATGAATACTTTAACAAATATTAGATAAAAATGGCTTAGATGAGAAGTTTGGTGCTTTTACCTCGAGTTGAACAAACTTCTCCCTCAAAATTATGTTCATTTCATCCACATTGCAAGCATATGTCCAGTATGATCATGAACACCTGCAAGTTCAACCAATCCACATGTATGAATATATTTTTCATAACCAGATGATGTATAGTACTTAAACTTATAACTACAAAGAATCTGACCAAACGGCTTACATGTAACCCAAAGTGTGCTCAAAACATTAATAGCCTCCTAATATTGTTTCTCTCGATTCATATCATTATAAAAATAAAACAATAAGAATTGCAAGAGTGAATTACAAAAGTGAAACAATAAGAATAATAAAACTTACCTGTTGAAATAAGGAGGCTTTTAATTTTCTTAAATCTGCATTAGTATATCAAAACGCGTATTTGAACACATTTAATGGATCAATGTATAAACCTCTACAGCAAATACGATCTTTCATGTCACACGTCCCTTCGTAGTCAAGCGAATTGCATTCTCGAACATACATAAAAACACGCTAATTAGATTGATAACATGTGGCTTATCCAACCTACACACTAATATATTAATAAGTAGATAACATCATTTTATCATTTTATCAAACATTTGGTGATCAATCAAAATGTTATTTAAGTTTTGATCTTTTCTAAAACAATGGAGGTCGAAACTAAATTTGTATAAAGTTTTTGATTGGAATAAATAAATAAACCAATAACATGGATCCTTCATAAGAAAAATAAGTAAACAAAAAGCTTAAGAACTACATACCTTTAATTTGAAACTGCCATTTCTAAGAAGTATTTGGCAAACATTTGCATGATGATGATCCGATCTAACAATTTTAATTTTGAATCAGTGGATTTGTGTTTAAGGATTTGATATTGTGAAATCTTGAATTTGAATTGGTCTTCAAATTTAATACCAATAATTAAGCAAGACAAATATGGAAGGAACTAATTTGGTATTATTGATTGAGAGAAAATGCCAGATTTTTAGGGAAAGATTTTTAAGGGTGGCTAATTTATAGGGATCTAGTTAATAAAAAGATAAGCCAGTTGTGTGTGAAAGTCAAATCATGCATTCAAAAATCATCCTAATAATTTTAAACATGACTTTTTGGCGTTGCAATTTTGTATCATAAATTCTGGCTTGGTACACTGGTTGAAGCGCTTGCTTGTGGATGTATAGGCCAGGGTTCGAATCTATTTAGTGGTAAAAATTTTAAACATTAAATGTTGCCTAGTGACATGGACATATGAGGTGGACATATAACATGGACATATCATGTCCTAGTGTCATGTCTTGTCCCATATATAGGTAATAAGTAAACATTACCAAAATGTGTAAAAACCATTATGTGATTAAGTAAACTAGCTAACAGTGTTTAGTAATTATTATTATTTTAATTGAAATCATTGTTGCGTTTATAAATAACACAATAATTCCCTTTGGTTTAAAAGTCACTGAAACAAATTCATGGTATAGAAGGCCTAAATACGCTCACGACCCAAGGAAAAACACTATCTATTTGAAAAAATGAACTTCACATAGCCAAATCAACCGCGTTTTTCTTTACAAATGAAAAGAATGGAGAAGGAACATGACACTCGGCCACCGATTTCCTCTTGTATGATCGTTTAATTTAAGAGTATTTGTTCTAGCTCCTTGTTAGATTGTTAACAATAAAATGCAGTTAAAAATATCATATTTAGTTGGAGTCGAATAGTCTCTTTAAAAGATGAATAGACAGTAATAAACAATGTAGCTACTAATTAATAGTTGTTGCTTTGGTACGTGTTTAGGGGTAGTTTTCTCGTATATTTTGTGGGGTTTTAGGTCTCTTGTTTTGGAATACTTCATAGTTTATAAGGGTAAACTTGTTCGTGAGGTTTTAGGTCTGTTGCTTTAGAATAGTTTATAAGAATAAGGGTCTTTTTATTTTGTTGATGGGTTTAAGATTAAGATTTGAATTTGGATTTAAATTTTGATTGGATTTATATTTGAATTTGATATAAGAGAGTAAAAATATAAATGTTGTTTGTTTTATATTAAAGTTATAATTAAAATAAAAAAATGTACTCTTATAATAATATTATTAATCAAGTACAAAAATAATATGTGGCTATGTATCAATTTTCTTTTTAAGTAAACTGGTGAAAATATATTAATATCTCAAAATATATACATAGTGCAAAGACAATTGAAATTAGAATGGACATTCCCAAACAATTGTAGAAGCTTATTTCATTGTAGAAGCTTATATATTAGAGCATATATTAAGCTCTGTAACTAATCAAGTATACATAACATTTTGTATTGAAGGAAAGGCAACTAATAATCATACTCTTGCCCAAGTATACAATCAGAATGGACATGCCCATACAATTGGTGGAGTGCGAGCTTGGTGAGGCCTTTCTAACTGTCTGTCTTACCAGACATTATTTGTGTAGATGAAGGTGTAAATGTTTCTAATGAGATAGATGGTTTGTAGAAGAAATGTAGCCAAGGTGATATACTTAAGTGCCTTCTAACATATTAAGTGATGCTAAAATTTAGAAATGTAGCTTAGTGTTTAGAAGCCTAAATGGAATAGAAGTTTTACTTTAGTCTTGATGAAGCCCATATACAAGAGCCTCTGTGGTTCAAGGATTGAACACGGGTAAGGTGTTTGTATGAATAAGAAACGTAGTCAAGCTAAAGGTTTCTTCATAAATCTTACTAATGTTATGTATACTTGATTAGTTGCAGAGCTTAAAATATAATATATATGTAGATTACAAATAATTAGTTATATCTAAAAAATTTCTTTTTGTAAATCAACGAGGTTTTCAACCCGCCCTCCGCTGCGAAGCGCGGGGTTTCACGTTCAAAAATCTTAGTATGCAGCATCCATTCATATAGCTAAAATAAACCAATACAATGACATGACACTCAATTAAAACAAATAGTCATGTACACTAACTATGTGTATCATGTCTTTGTTCTCGTTCTTCACTTCTCAGACATATGAGGTGGTTACAGCAGTAGCTCCTCCAAAAAATTGTTGAGTACCGTGGATCATCAACACCCACTACAATAATCTCTTCATTTTTTCCGCCCTAAGACCACAAACATAATACAATATCTGAATCTATTAATTTTTTCCGCAATTTCATGTTTTTTTGAACAAAAACTATTTTGGAACCCCATACACTACCATTATCTAAACTACCCACTATGCAATTTCTAACCTAACAATCATGATCATCCGTTACATGAGACCACTCTTGATGACATTGTGATATCCAAATATATTCTCAAACTCGGATTATTCCATTAGATGATAGTTTTGCAATTTTCTAACCAAGACATTTTCTAAAAAGACCAGCTGCATTCAGCTTATTCTTAAAACATCATCATTTTCGTTTATTACACTTTTTAGCGTAACCCTCAGTTTTGTTTCCAAAAGTCCTAAGGGTCAAATTTTGCACTGATTAAAAGATAATTATGAACTATAAAAAATATATGAAATCAAAGACCATATATAAAGTACAAACACAACATCATAGAGGAAAGACGATATGTATTCATGGATATAAAAGAATAATATAACTATTAACAATCCAAAATATTTAAAGGTCATTAATTAAAGGGTCAAATTTTGCATTGATTAAAAGATAATTATGAACTATAAAAAATATTTGAAATCAAAGACCATATATAAAGTACAAACACAACATCATAGTGGAAAGAGGATATGTATTCATGGATATAAAGGAATAATATAGCTATTAACAATCAAAAATATTTAAAGGTCATTAATTATTTAGAGCAATATTAAATAGAAGTGAAAATTATCCCCTGATGATTCAAGTCCTATCAGTGTGAAACTATTTAAGTAATGCATAGTGGCAAGGCTTACAAATACTAACCTGATCAAGTAGAACTTTATTAGCCAAATTGTTAATCACCTTTACTGATTTAACAGTAACCATAAAATCCTATGCAAACCGTCACTTTTCCCCTAACTGTTTGATTAGCATTAATGAACCGATTAGCAGCAATCACATAACATGATATAAAAGACAGTTTTTCAAAATATGTTTTATCAATTGGCTGAAGTCCCACTCTAGTCTAATTTAAAGGCGGGTCTGATTTTAAAAACCCAGGTCTGATTTAATAAACCAACTAGCTAAAAGACTGCCATTGCAATACACCAAAGACTATAATACCATATAATACTTGAAACATTTATTGGATGCACTTAAAGAATACATGGAAGTGAAAATAAAAAGTATGCCTACCCAAACATGTTTCTGATCATACTAATAGCTTTTTCACCCTCAATGTCATCATCAAATGGCCCCGCTGGTATTTTATGTGGCGGTTGTTTCTGTTGTGCTCTAACTGGAGGTTTAACTTAGTGTTGCTCTGTCAGTCAGTTTTATAATCACGTCGGTTGGACATTATGCCATAACTTTTTACACACTATATAAAGAATAGCCAGATGTGTGGGTTAGACATATTGGATAGGTAAGTCGTTAGAGATCAATCAAATGAATGATCAATTTTTATACATTTAAATACACATCTCTTTACTTTCAATCAATCAGGCTTGTTTAGGTTAAATCCTTTTGTAGAACCCATTTGACCCAAATACCCACAAAGAAACAAATACCTAAAGCTTAGAAGACACCTTGTCAGTACGCATTACGCTTATTTATCCAATGCGAGTTAGGAATTTACGAAATCAACATGATCCATCCGATGTTCCTTTTGTATCAACAGCAGTTCCATCTCTACAACAGTTATATTTGGAGCCGTATAAGGTTAACATATACAAACTACAGGAGCGCGGGGTTATCCGTTTTTTTTCAATTTTGAAAGGATAGCCTCATTCTCTTTCATTGCTAACATTCTTTGGTGAAACGCATTTTTACCTTGATAAGAATCTCTTGTGGAGCCGAATATGACACCTTAAAGTAGTTTCTTTTCTTTCTATTACAAATTCGCAGAAGATGTTAGGTGATAATAGAATGGGATTTTACAAAAAACAATGGAAAACTGAAGAGGAGATGGCGTAAAGTGATTTGCACCAAATTATTTTCCATGACGTTCTCTTCGGCTTCGGAGTGTTCTTTGCTAGAACGCATTTTATTGATGATAAACGTCTTTTGCATGCATGAATGCAAGAGAAGACATTGTACATTCCTGAGACGTCTGTATAGTTAATTGAAAAGAGAATCGGGGTACGTCCTGCAGTAGAAGAAGTAATAACATAATAAAATAACGTATTTTATACTCGCGTTATCAAAAACGATGATATCTTTGTCGATAACACACAGTTTTTTTGTTATTATCTCTTATACTGCAAGACTGGAGCCGATCGCTTGTGCCGTTAGCTAATTGGATGCCTCGAGAAAGATAGGAAAAAAGGCATATATGTATTGACCATATTGTTTTTTAAAAGGGTTTATAAAATAATACATACAACACGTGGATTTGTAAACAACACATTGTCAATAACAGTTTTTATTATAGACGCAGATAGGGATTGGCATTAAAAATTAAATTGTTGATGTGATATCTTATTCTTGAGCAGCTTATCTACGCGTAGGGCATCACGTTTGATGTACTAGATGCTGATAAGCTACTCAAGAATCAATATAAATCATGAAGCGGAAAATTGTTGCAGTAAGGTATATGTTGAAAACAAATATACATGAGGTTCAGGCTCCCGTTTTCACCATTATCTCAATTTACACTCTTTAGAAAAATGCTATTGTTCGAAAAACAAAAAATGACTGGCTCAGATAAGAGTTTCAGATTGGCAAGAAGTGTAAGACTAACATGGCTGCACACCCAATGGGTTGCCTAGCGAAGTTATAGACGATCGCTTCCTTTATTGTACCTGCTCATATTCATCATCGCCTCATGGTTGTAGCATACAATCGGTGGGATATCAGTTGTAAACAATGTTTATCAAGAACAACGTTATGTTAAAGGATATTAAATTTTAGGTGCTCAGATTTACAAGTGCAGTCCCGTATGAAAAGTTGTTCGACACAACATGGTTACAAGCACTTTTTTCTTAGTGTTACCCCGCCAAGATACGTGCCGATTTGACGCATAATTATCAATAAGGATCTCACAAATGCATTGTTTCATCATTGCCTATTTTTCGGACATGTAAAAAGGTGACATCGAATATCATGAACTTATGTTGAATTATGTGACAACTGTTTATGAACCACAATGTTATATCCGAATATACGATAAGAGTTTTGTGACTGTCATGTATGTCGAGTTAGAAGTCATTCTCTATATCTAAGCACACTCGAAAGTACCAAAACCCTTATCACACTTTATAGATCATTCCTAGGTCCAATAGAGGTGGTCAATAAAGACGAATATTTAAACTTAATGGCTCAGATTTGCAAGTAAGGACCCAGATGAAAAGGTGTTGGTCACACCATGGCTGCAAACATTATTTTCTTGTTGCTGCCCCACCATAATAATGAATGAATTCAGTTCTACACAACATGTAGGTTTTGTAATATTTCATTTTTAGACCGACAAAAAGCGGATGTTGGTGACACAAAAGACGTGCATAAAGGATGACGGGGAATGAAAGCAAACGCGTCAAAAAGTAATATGCACCAAATTACTTATCATGACGTTCTCTTCAATTTCGCACCCTGCTTTGGTACAACATATTGTATCAACAACCTTCGTCTTTTGTCGATCTAAATACGATATCTTAGTAATTTATAAATCAAGTACCTGGTCATAGCTAATACTGTCGATACTGCATAAATCAGGCATGATCGGGTATGAGGCTCAGACATGTTTAAAATTAAAGAAGGAGATACATCCGCCAAGGCTGCAAACTTAATAATTTTCCTCGCCAAGATACGGACGACCCAACCTTAAACGAACATGTTTAAATTCATCACGGCATTTTGTAATCAATATGAATATCATAGCCCCTACCATCGCGTATCCATGTGCAAACATAAACAGCCAAAACATTCCATAATATTGTAGTCTATACTAAGAGCGATGTCGAGTGGTGACAAAAGTCCTACTCAATTCTCTTTAGACGATAAGTCATAAACAACACCACCAATCACGTCTGTCAGATTATTATTTACCCGCGGTTAGCATCACACTATAAAATCAGTGGGCATAATATTGTTACAAATAGTAAAAAGAAAACAATAGATTATCAATACGTGAAGATTATACTTAACTTTGGAGCCGTTGATTTCCATGTGACTTCATTACCTAACTTTAGTTATCTAATTCCTCTCATAACTTGCAGTCGAGTGTTTCTATAGAATCGATTGTATATATTAGCCTAGAATCTTCTAGGAGAACATTAAAGTCGTAGGAGTAGTTGATTCTACAAAAACACTGAACAACATGCCATGAACCTTCGTGCTAGCGAATTTCTTTCTGTTGAGTCGTGTTAAAGGTTTCTGTAGAATAAGTTGTTTTGCTAGTCACTTATCATTCTCATTCACTCATACTGTGTATGCTCAAGCACTGTCATGACAACCCAAGCACGAAACGCCTTTGAATTTACCAAGCTTTTATCACGGCTGGGAAAGTGGAATAAACACACATAAAACCAAGGCTCGGTTAAGTAAGCAATCAACAATTTATGATTTGATAATTGTTGATGCCGGCAATTCATGCTGCCCTGCCTACATATAGCGCATCATAGTTGTATGCAAATCTCTTTTAATTCATCATTGCCTGTCTATAAAAAAGGCATGTGATTTGGCTGCAAAAGTTGTAGATTTCCCTGCCAACACATAGTATATGCACGATATTTTCCATTAGACAAAAAAGACAACATCGAATGAAACTTAGTATAGCGACAAACTTATATATGAAACATCTATGAGACCAGCTGATGCATCACCAATGTTAAACGTTTGCATGCATGAAAGACATGAGTGACACACCAGCTAGCCTAAGAAAGGGTTCATGAACATTTTATATTGGCTGTAAAGTTTGGAAGACCGCCATGGATGCATTAGTATAAACGCCCCACCAAGATACGGACTCCCTCGCATTTTAACTCAGGATTTTGAGAATAATATTAGAAAAAACATTACATAACCTGGGTCTCTTTCTCTTTTTCTAGAGAATACATAGTCTCTATCTCTCATCGTGTCATTATCATTGCATTACTTTCCATATTGTAATAGGAAAGATCAATCGGCTCAAATAAGAGCCAAAGGTTCTAAAAAAATGGAAGTCCGTCGTGGCTGCATACCTAATAGGTTGTCGAGCCAATTCACAGACTTCCACTCCATCTATTAAAACCGCTCGTGTTCATCATCACCTGGTATCTACGTCACATGTAACATTTATAACCAAAATTCAAGCTCAGCTTAACATAAACCTATAATAAAATAAGTGAATGCTTATCGATTTTGTGAAAATTACTAAAAATAAATATGAGGCCATATATACCCTACCGGAAAATAAAAAACATGTGTTTATCATGCGCGATAAACCCAGACATCGTAAGAGAAGATCAACAGTAGAGTAGGGAGAATTTGGTGGATCGGAAGATCGAGCACATTTGAAGTCATCACAGCCAATAAACGTATTCGATATATAATATCGAGCGCTAAAAATGTATCCTAGCCTGTAAACCTAGGACCATCACCACGCACACACCGATTCCGTGGCACAACAAGGATAGTAGCAACAAAAGAAGCGATGGCATCTTAGCATAAGCCCAAAGTATAAGCAAGCCCGATGACATTGATTTATTTTCAACAAAGAAAACACATTAATACATTATACTAAAAGGCAGCATGCTCCTTAGGAGTGCTTTGGGTTGCAAGCCTATCAAGCCTAGCATATTCTTTTCTAAATATATTTACCATATTGATCCATTCCCCACTTAGGTACTTTTCTAACAGGTTTCATGGCTACTACGTGTTGAAATAAGTACCGGATAAAAAGTTATCAACTCGCCATGGCTGCAAACACAAATTCGTGATTCCGCGCCAAGATAGAGATAGCTTTCACCCTTAGTGATCCAGCAACGAAACATGCAGCCTAAATAGAGAACTATAACTTTCATCCTATGGATGCAAACATAAACTCATGATTCCTCGCCAATACACGGATAGCTTTCACACTTAAGGATCCAACAGCTATAACTTTTAACCCAAACACCGTAGTTCCTACAACACCATCAATAACTTTCTATGGCTTACAAGTGTAGAAATGCGTGCCAGATAAAAAGGTATCAACCAGCCATGGCTGCAAACATAAACTCGTGATGCCCCGCCAAGATACAAATGATTCCACCTCAATAACAGATCAATATAACATGCAGTCTACAAACAACTATAACTTTCAACCCATATACACCAATTCCAAAAATACGACCCCCTCAAATAACTACACAATAACTTATAAAGCAAAAACCACAAATTAAAAAAAAAAACCTAATCGAATATTTTATAAAAACAAATTATACCTACCCCAATTAACTACTCAATAACTTATGAAGCAAAAACCCTAAATTAAAACAAAATCCTAGCCAGATATTTTACAAAAACAAATTGTACCTACCTTAATAACAGTACTCAGTCTCAAGAACCCGGCCAAACCACCGATGAAGACAATCTCTCAGCATTTGAATACCCGACCAAACCACCGACAAACATAAACCACCATCACCTATAACCCTTGCACTTTTTGAGATCTATATGTTCTAATTTAGTCTTTTTACTATTTGACTTTTGTTAATTTCGTTTGAGCAATTACTGTGTTGACGGTGGTGAATCTATATTGATCTTGGTTATCTTAGTGATATGTGCTTGTGTTATTCCTTTTTAGAGGAGTTTATCTATGTGATCATGTTCCGGGAGGTTGTCCCGTGTATAGCTTGAGATATCTTATACCGAGTCCCGACACGTCTGCTAATGTTCAAATCAAATCTAAGGCAATTTAACTTTGAAATATGTCGTGTAAATAATTGAGATTCATGGAAAAGTATCTTTGAGTTCATTAAAAATACTAGGAAACTTTGGATAACATTTTAGAGTCATGATCAATAAGTTTTAAAAGAAACCGACACAAGACAAGCAACCCGGGATCCCCTTGGATGCCACCGTGGGTTCAAGTCCCTTAGGGGACATGTGGGTCATGAAATTTTATCTTTGGTCACACACACACATGCATTTCTCATTTTAATCTTTAAAAACTTTCCTTCTTTCTTTCTTTGGTTTGCTCGTCTGAATTTAAACCCACACATAAACAGATTAGTTTTTTTTAACTTTGATCAAGAACATGAAGATTTAGGAGTATTGGGTTGATTCTAGTATTCGGGCTTATCATTTAAACAACGTTTGGGTTGTCAGATCGTGTCCTAACTCGCTTTCAAAAGCCTCTTTATAAGTCTTCTAAATTTTGATTTAACTTGTACTTTTGAAGGTCTAATGATGCGTAAAAGCTAGTTGTACGGTGCGTTTTCTAAAAAATCAAACACGAAAAATTTATGGAAACCCATTAAGGATGTGTTTTTTGGTTCGAACACAAATAAAAAGAGAATAAGGGTTTATCATTTTTATGTCGTGGCTGTGATGGTTGAAAAACATTTGTATGCTAAGTAGCTTATTTATTGTCTAGATTAAAAATAAGCATATTCGGCTTATTTTAGGCTTATTAACTTTCGGCTAAATAAAGGGTACAAGGAAACTTGGTTTTGATTATTTATCTATGGTATCTTATTGTTATAAGCGTATTTTGATAGCTTATTTCAGTACTTAAAGGAACTACATAGCTTATTAAAAAACTTGGTAAACTTATTTTGAGCTTATAAGGCTTGCGGCCCAATAAGAAATGGCTTATTGTGGTCTGGTTTATTTTTTTGGCATTTGGTTATAGCTTAGCATGATATTTAAGGTTTAACGAAGCCTAACGGTTTGAAAATAAACTACGGATAGTTTATTTTTGGCTTAAAGGGGCCACGACCCAATAAGACAAGCCAAACTTTGGTTTGGTCTTGGTCCGTGAGTCTTGGCTTGCGTTGTGGTTTAATTCTCAGACTTGTATTTGATATTATATATGATATTGGACCTAAATCGGATCTTAAAACTTAATAAATGCGTTTTGGACCTCTATTGGGCCTTAAGGCCCAATAAGCTAAATAGTCGTTTTATACCTTTAGAACGGACTTTTGAAAGTAAAACATATTTATATAAGTATTGAAAGTCGTTGAGGAAATACACTTAGGTAAACGTTGCGAGATATAGATTTTTGGCATCTTGTCAGAAAATGGTGAAATTTAGGAAAATGTGTTTGAAATTGAGGTTTGAAACTTTAGAAAACGTTGTGTAAACGAACGGGTAATGCCAAATTTTCGTAAAGATCCTATACTTAGATTTTTTACTCAAAACTTATGTTAGCCTCAATTTATTGAGTCGAACAAGGAAGCTCGGTCACTCTACGATGGAGCTTCGGTCTTTAATTAGTTAATGTTGTAATAGGATATTTTTTTTTTTTTTTTTTTTTTTTTTTTTTTTTTTTTTTTTTTTTTTTTTTTTTTTTTTTTTTTTTTGTGATATTTTTTTTTTTTTTTGTTCTTTTTTTTTGTTTTGTGGTTTTTTTTTTTTTTTTGTTTTTTGTTTTTTTGTGGTGTTATTTGGTTTTTGTTTTATTTTGTTGTGTGTTTTGTTTTTTTTTTTTTTTTTTTTTTTTTTTTTTTTTTTTTTTTTTTTTTTTTTGTTTTTTTTTTTGTTTTTTTTTTTTTTTTTTTTTTTTTTTTTATGTTTTTTTTTTTTTTTTTTTTTTTTTTTTTTTTTTTTTATTTTTTTTTTGTTTTTTTTTTTTTTTTTTTTTTTTTTTTTTTTTTGTTTTTGTTTCTCTCTCTAAACAACTCACTCTCTTTCTCTTTTCTTGTTTGATTCGTGTATGTTATATGTGAAGTGAAGTGTTATAGGGATCCTACAACTTACTTTTATGATAAGATAATAAAATATTATTATTCTAATAAGTCGACTAAAAGACGAAAAATATATATTTTATAATTATAAAATATGAAACTTCTCAAAGTCGTTTAGTATGAATAAACGTCTCTTTTCCTATATATATACATATAATTAAAGTAACTAAGGTTATCGAATGGACTTACCGAAGTATATTCCTAGATATCTATTATCCGAGTCTTCTTATATTACTTACCTATTGATACTTAAATAGTATAAGTATGTTATACTAAGATATGAACTAGAACTTGTTATCTTTGAATCTAAGTCGTCAACCATCATACCAAAAATGACGTTAAGGGTGACTGTACAATGCACATCTGACCTCTATGCATCGACCTTGAAAACACTTTTAGAGCGTATATCTAAAATTGAACATTAACTTGATTAGGTCGTGATCGGACGTCGTTACACTTGCTTGTTGATCTAGATCTTTGCTACCTATCACCTTTTGCTTAAGGTGAGTTCTCGTAGCCTTACTTTTTGACTCTTGATAGCATGTGTTGCTACATTGGTATCTTACCTATTGCATGTATTCACTATCATATTGTATATTTGTCCACCTTTTGAAAGTATGGCACAACAACTGGGTTGTAATCAAACCTACAAGCTCACCAAATTTATGTTGACCTTTTGAGTATCATTTTTAGGTAATGTTAATGATCAGTGAAGTTTTGTTGTGAGCTTTAGCAGACCTTAAGGGCATCCAGTTTGGATCAATTTTCTGAGAGACTTGTATCTTATTATTTTGTTTGATCTTGAGCATTTTGGATTATGTTATCTTGAGACTAGCTTTATCCCCTGCTCGGAAATTTGGATTGTGATCTTTTGACTATGTGATGTGTTGTTTGACGGATCTTCACCCAAGTGCTACTTGTGGTCAGAGAATATCACAACACTTATCTCGAATGCATTTTAGTATTTCTCTATCTTGTATCTTATGTTGTGATTATCAATTCTCCTTCGCATCCAGTGTTTTTGCCTTGTCGGGGTGTGACAGATTGGTATCAGAGCTAGGTTATAAAGAACTAAGTGGTTTGGCCTAGACTATAACATAAAAACCTTTATATAGTTGCATTATATGATCTATGTGTGCGGTGTTCCGCTTATACTTGCTTCTATTAGATCTATGGTATATCTTATATATAGTAATAGATAAGTCAATCATTGAGATGTGTGAGCCCAATACTGAGCACAACTAGGAAATGATGCAAATATAAATACGGTAGCCAATGTAGTTATAAATGTATCACGACTCACGCGTATTTGGTAATATCGTTCACTCAAATCAGTGATGACACCTTAGGATCGTATGTATATATATGGATATATATATATATATATGGATATATATATATATGTGTGTGTGTGTGTGTGTATATATAGTATATCTAGACCACCTATAAGCTGACCTTCCCTCCTACCTAACGTTACCCATGTTTACCCTCGTGTAGATAATGCCGCCAAAGATGATGACATGAAGTGCAAGCTGATCTACTGCTGCACCACGAGGTGGAGGAACGGGTGGACGAGTTGGTAGAGGAGCTAGAAGAACTAAAGAACCAGTGAGGAGAAACAATGAAACAATTGGTAAACTTGATGGTCAAGAAAATGATCGAGGTGTTAAGGCAAATGGAGGTGTCGGTGGAGTCCCTAACTTCTCCACAGTCATTGCTCAACAGTTGCAGAACCTACTTCCCACCCTCTTAGCTCAAGTAGGCAACCAAGGTAGCAATCAGGGGAATGATAGGAACCAAAACGGTGATGCCGTCAATGACAACATCCAGGGCGATGTTAGGAATGTCATTATGAACAACGACCAAAGGGGTTGTACCTACAAGAAGTTCTTAGCTTGTAACCTAAAACAGTTTGATAGTAAGGGAGGCGCTATAGTCTATACCCGTTAGATTGAGAAGATGGAGTCTTGTTTGGGTTAGTTTGCCAGAAAACTGTACTGCGATTTTTTTAAAAAAGAGGATGAGTTAAAGTAATTTTCTAGAGTTGACTATAGAATAGCGTAAAAATCCCCGGCAACGGCGCCAAAAACTTTGATGTGTTTCAAAAGCATTAAATTTATAATGACTGAAAATACCAATTTTATTATAGGGAAACACACGGGTAAAAGTATAACCCATGTATGTAGTATAATCTTTTTAGGTAAGACCAGGTCGTCCACAGGGATTTGAGTAGTATTCTAATAATTAGAAGAGAATAAACTTTAACAATTTTGTAAATAACTTTTTACCAGTGATAACAAAGATGACTACTCGGATAGTTGAAAATAATTCATAAGTGTTGGAAATGATCTTGAAAATGGAACCTTTAACTTACACAAAGGATTTCTCGTCAGAAAACATTTTCACAAATAAACTTAATTAACGTAAGACTTATATTTAGTAGACTAGACCAAATGTGTCACTCAAATAGTTTAGTTACTTACTATATCAAAGCTTATTTTGTTTATCAATTTACGAAAGTGGATTTCTCGACACAGACGATAAAGATCATGGACAAATCTTTAAAACCACATAGATCATAACGGGTCTTTCGACCTATACCGATATGATTATATAATCTAAGATTGATAAGCAAAAACTGATAAAATAGGATATAACAGGATTGCAACATAAGCTTGAGATTAAAGAGATCACGATCATACCAAACACTTATTCATTATCATAACATCACCGAGTAGTCATGAGAGATTTAGCCTTTCATGGCTAAGTGGTTCATAACATAGCTTGATTCAACAATAAACTTCATTATTTCACTACACTAGTATGATGATCTTCTTCGTTCTTGATTGTTTGATCTTGATTTCTCCACGAGGGTATGGTGTTTATGCTTAGTGGATGTTTGGAAAGGGGTTATGAGGGAAGAGGTGTGTGTGAGATTGTTATAAGAAGGAATAAAGAAGGGATTGAAGGAATTTGCTTAAAATTCATCCCCTATTTATAAGTTGTGTGAGGGGTGAAAGTGTGGCGCACAAAGATATTGTGCTGCGTACTTGGTGATTTAATGCAAGGGAATTAAATGTTTAGTGAAGAAGTGCGGCGCACAATAGAATATGTGCGACATACTTGGGGTATTAATGTAGTAACATTTAAGTCTTCATTTATTCTTCGTAGTCAAATGGGAAGTGTGGCGCACAAAATAGTAAGTGCGGCGTACTTGTGGAGTTAACGCGTTTAATTGACTAAGTCTTTAATTCTATTGACTTAAGGAGAAGTGCGGCGCACAAAGGACAAGTGCGGCGCACATTTGCACTTTAGAGCTTGATCTTTCTTTTCTTTGTATATTGTTTTCCTTAGCATATAAATACTTTATTTGTTGTGTTTGAGCTTGGAATATCTTCAAGTGAACCTGCAAGAAATTCATGCTATTAAGTATCGAAAGTTCACAAGAAATGATTAAATATATACGAATAACGCCGCCAAAAACATGTATAATTTGGGCGTTATCAAATCCCTCCATACTTAGCTGTTGCTTGCCCTCAACCAATCAAAGCGAGAAAATAAAATCATTTATCATGACGTGGAGAAAATTTGGATTTTACAAGTGTTTACTGGTTTAGATAACTTATCAGGCATTGACATATAACTAAGCACCTCACATAGGAAATGTGTTTAATTTAGAATTCACTCAAATAGGGTTTTATATATTTTTTGTGAAGACACTTAATTGCACAGACATAATCTAGACAGCTACCATAGGCTTGTACTTGACACATAAACCTGACCGAAGGGCGGAACTTGATACTGATGTGAGGGCATATACTAATCTTCATATGCCGGAACTTAAGCCTTTATTTCTTTGAACTTCTATATATATTACACATATATTTTTTTTACCAATAGGATAATAATAACTAAGGCTTGGCACAAGACTTCATCTTTCAACTTTAACTTCTTACTTAGGTATTTCAGCAACTTAGCGCTAAAGGGAGCACTTGCAAGAACATGGATTTGCGGAATTCATATCATATGATTAATCAAGCTTCGGTCTAGTAAATGATGATCAAGCACAAGTTCTAGAGCTTCTAAATTACCAGCTCACTCATAATAATTATCAACCAATACTATTGTTCCAGAAAAGGTGACAAAACCACATATACACATCCATAACGATGGAATAGATACATATAATTGCTCATTACTTAACTCAAACAAGCTAAAGGCATTAATTATCTTGGGTACCAAATGTGGGTACCCGAATATTCTAAAGGCTTATAATTCTCATAATTTTTGGTGGGTTGATTTTTGTGCTAGTTAAAATGTTGATCCAGATGGATTTGCCTTACTAAGAGCATTTTTTAATTTTGAAAGCATATATATATTAATTTTAAGATTTTTGTTTTTGAAAGTATCAGTTGGCAAAATTTTTGGCAGGGCAAACATGGAGGGATATGATTAATTTTTCCTATTTGGGTCCCCTCCACACTTATGTTGAAGATTGCCCTCAATGTGATAACTGATAATAGAAATAAATTATGGAAAATTAAGGGAAAACGATACTTCCCGGGGCATAGAGAAACGTAGCTGCGAGAGAGCTATCCTTGAGCAGACTTCATAATTTTCCAAATTCTTAAACTATATTACCTGCATAAAAGTAAATACAAAAGCACAAAAAAGAAAATATTTTTGTTGTTTTTTTAGAAAATAAATAAAGGATATGAGTGGAAGAATGGAGGAGGGACTCCTCCACACTTAAGTGAAGCACGGGTTGCCTCCCGAGAAGCGCTTAATTTTTAAGAGAGTCGTTAGCTAGACTCAAACCTGGTGAGTCATTCTTTGTAAAAGAATGGAGTAACTGCTTCCCTTTCGTCATTATAATCTTCTTCTTCATGATATAGTTTGAGTTGATGGTCATTAATAATAAATGTTTTTCCATCTTTTCCATAGAGTTCAATATACCTAGATGGATATTGATGTTTCACTACATATGGTCCTAGCTAACGGGATCTGAGTTTCGACTATTTGAATTTATACTTGGAGTGAAAGAGAAAAACCTTTTTTCCATGTTTGAATTCTTTTCTCATTCGTAGTTTTCTATCATGCCAAAATTTGATTCTTGCTTTGTATAATCGAGAGTTTTCATAGGCTTGATGTCTAAGTTCATCTAATTCGTGTAACTGGAACATTCATTTTTGACCAGCAGCGATCAGATCTGGATTACAATTCTTCAAGGCCCAGTATGCACGGTGTTCAATTTTAAATGGTAAGTGTCAGTTCTTTTCATATATAAGTTTGTAGGGTGTGGTCCCGGTAGGTGTTTTGTAAGCAGTACGAAAAGCCCACAGAGTGTCATCAAGTTTTCTTGACCAAATAGCAGGATTGTCTTTAACAGTTTTTCAAGAATTCTTTTAAGAGCTTTGTTTGTGTTTTCAACTTGACCACTAGTGTGAGGGTGATATGATGTAGAGAAACGGTGGTTAACTCCATATCTTTTCATCGTCTTTTCCATTATTTTGTTGCAGAAGTGAGTACCTCGGTCGCTGATTAGAGCTTTGGGCATTTTGAAACGGCAGTATAGTTTCTTTAAGAAGGTGACAACAACTCGGGCATCATTGGTTGGTAAATCTTGAGCTTCGGCCCATTAAGATACGTAATCAACAGCAACAAGAATGTATTCAAACTTATGCGATTTTGGGAATGGTCCCATAAAGTCAATACCCCATATATCAAAAATTTCATATACTTGAATGTTGTTTAAGGGCATCTCATCACGTTTCGATATATTTCCCGTCTTTTAGCATGCTTCGCAAAGTTGAACTAGAGTATGAGCTTCCTTTATGATTGTCGGCTAGTAAAATCCTAAGTCTAGGATCTTTTTAGCGGTTACATTGGGTCGATAATGTGTACTAGTTGGTCTGTGGTGACATTGATCTAAGATTGTTAGGGTTTTTGATCCGGATACACCGCTTCTGATCATTCTGTCAGAACATACTTTGAAGAGGTAGGGTTCTTCCCAAAAGTAGTGTTTGAGGTCAGAGAAGAATTTGTTCTTTTGTTGATACGTCATCCCTTTTGGTATAATATCAGCTACCAAGTAGTTTGCAAAATCTGCAAACCATGGTTCATCTTTGGTGTTAATTTCCATAAGGGTTTCTCCATGAAAGTTATCATCCACTTCACTGTCATCACTTGACTCGTCATTTTCAATTCAGGACAAGTGGTCAGCTGCGATATTTTCTGTACCTTTTTTATCCTTGATTTCTATGTCAAATTCTTGTAAGAGTAATATCCAACGAATAAGACGTGGTTTAGCATCTTGTTTCTTGAATAAATTCTTTAGAGCTGAATGATCGGTGTGAACGATAGTTTTTGATAGAATAAGATAGGATCTAAAATTTTCCAATGCAAAACCTACAACCATAAGTTATTTTTTGGTTATGGTGTATTTTTGTTGAGCGGGATTTAGAGTTTTGCTTGCAAAGTAGACCGGGTGGAAGTTTTACCATCTTTTTGACCTAAGACAGCTCCAACTGCGAAATCACTTGCATCACACATAAGTTCAAACAAAAGATTCCAGTTTGCGCTTACGATCACAGGAGCACATGTGAGTTTCTTTTTCAATATTTTGAATGCTTATTGACATTCATCGTTGAATTCAAATGGAGTATCTTTTTCAAGCAGTTTAGTTATAGGTCGGGCAATTTTTGAACAATCTTTAATGAAATGTCGGTAAAAACCGGCATGTCCGAGAAAGCTTCTAACACCTTTGATATTAGTAGGGGTGGAAATTTTGAGATTACGTCGATTTTTGCTTTGTCAACTTCAAGTCATGCGCCAGATACCTTGTGTCCAAGCACAATTCATTCTTTGACCATAAAGTGACATTTTTCCCAATTAAGGACAAGATGAGCATCTTTACAACACTAGAGCATTTTTTCAAGGTTGTTTAGGCATTTGTCGAAAGAGTCTCCGAAGACGGAAAAATCATCCATGAATACTTTGACGGATTCTTCGATCATGTCATGAAAGATTGCCAACATGCACCTTTGGAATGTAGCTGGGGCATTGCATAGACCGAAAGGCATTCGCCTATAAGCGTATGTTCCGAAAGGACATGTGAATGTTGTTTTTTCTTGATCTATAGGATTGATAGGAATTTGAAAATATCCAGAAAAACCATCGAGGAAACAGTATTTATTTCCTGTAATTCTTTCTAACATTTGATCCATAAACTGCAAAGGGAAATGATCTTTTGCGGTTACTTCATTGAGTTTATGATAATCAATGCATACTCGCCAACCCGTGACGGTTCTTGTTGGGACAATTTCATCATTTTCGTTGGTGACAACTGTAATACCGCATTTCTTTGGTACACAGTGAATATGACTAACCCAAGGACTATCAGCAATTGGATAAATAATACTGGTATCTAAGAGTTTCACGATTTCTTTCTTAACAACTTCTTGCATATTTGGATTTAACCTTCTTTGTTTTTGGACAACTGGTTTCTTGTCATCCAGAAGTTGTATCTTGTGTTTACAGAATAATGGATAGATACCAGGAATGTCTGTCGTTTTCTAAGCAAAGGCTTCTTTATGTTTTTTAAGGACGGATACAAGTTTTCTTTTGTTTTGAGCAGATAGTTTAGATGACATGATCACAGGAAGGAAAGATGGTTCTTCCAGAAATACATATTCCAAGATATCAGGAAGAGGGTTGAGTTCAAGATCCATAGGAGGTTCTTCAAGGGATGTCTTGATTTTATAATCTGTGTTGATGGTGATTTTCTCGAATGGTGGTTCTTCAGTATCAGATTCAGATTCAGAATTTTCATTAACAGCCATTGCCATGAATTTATCGAATTCAGAAAAGATTTCTTCTTCAAGAAGGGTTCCTTCGATGGAGTGGAGGATTTTTCTTCCTTCGTCTAGAAGAGCGTCGAAATCTTCTTCTAAGATTTCATTGATAACATCGATACTAAAACAGGTATCATTGTTCAGTCCCAACTCCAAGATTAAGTTGTTTCTGTTTAACTCGAATAACTGCATCATCAGTGTGAAGAAAAGGTCGTCTCAAGATAAGGGGAACATTGTTGTCTTCTTCTATTTTGAGAATAACAAAATCGGTAGGAAAAGTAAATTTACCAACTTCAACGAGCATATTTTCAGCTATTCCAACAGGGTATTGGAATGATCTGTCGGATTATCTTACACTCATTTTGGTAGGTTTAAGAGTTTCGAGAGATAGTTTTGCATATAAGGAATATGACATAAGTTTAATGCTAGCACCAAGATCGGCCAAAGCATTGTAGGAGAAAGTTTTGTTGAAACTACATGGAATAAGGAAACTTCCTGGGTCTCCGAGTTTTGGTGGAACTTTATTTTGGATCATTGTTGAACTTTCATCGCTTAAGAAAGCGGCAGAAATTTGTTCAATTTTATGTTTGTTGCTTATGATTTCTTTAAGAA
>BQNB010067846.1:17096-30516 GCA_026074375.1 Tanacetum coccineum | reverse complement strand
CCCTTTTTATTTCCTTCTTGATTGGTTTTACATATATGTAAGCATGCATGTTCTTATTGTATTTGATCTTGGTTTGATCAGGTACTTGAGGTTTAATGATTATGAAATATGTTTATAAGTTATGTCTTGTCATTGCATTGGATTAATTGGTGATTTGGATGAGTTTTAGATTGGTTTAGAGGTAGAATAAAAGAACAGTTTTAGATTAGTAGGTAAACGTAGGTTTTTCTAAACATTTTTTGGCCTGGAGCCTATTATTAAATTATATGGTTGGATATATATAGTTCTAAGGTTCATGTGGCTAATTGGATGGTTTATCAACTCCTTCGGATGAGGGAGTTATGGCCAAATTACTAAAACTAGTCAAAATCCGAGTCTCAGACTTCTTTGGGTAAAAAGTCCAAAAAATTGTACTACAACATATAAATATGCATAACTTTAGGTGATAGGTAAACATTTAACTTAAACATGAGCGGTGGTTTTAGCCCTTACGGATAAACGGTTTGGGAAATACGCCAAAATTAGTGTTTAGTGGGAAAACTCAGGAATGTTGCAAACCAGGAGTATAAAAGGGTTAATTGCAGCCAAATTTTCACCCGATAAGGTTTGAATTATTTGATGGGGTTGTAGAAATAAGTTCAAGGTACATGTGTCAAATTAGATAGGGCGATATCTCCTCCGGATGAGTGAGATATGGCCGTTTTACGGAAACTGGTCGATTGTGGAACACTGTTTGGTAAAGAAGTTAAACACCAGATTTTTTACACTGAAGTGTTGGGTTTAAAAACAGGGTTCAGTAGTAGACATCTTAGTCTAACATCTCTAAGTGGATTCACTTCAATAGCTATCACGGTTTAGGATTTATAGCCGTTTCCGTAAGTAGTTAAAATTTAGAAAACTCTCTGGTTGGGTAGTCTGGTACTAAACTGTTAATTCCCATTGATTGTCAACTAAATAGATGATGAGGCCTAACATTATAGAAACTAAACTCAAAGGTATTTCTAGGGGCGAAAGCCTCGTATTCATAGCCTTTACAGATTAGAAGATATGGATCCATTAAGTCGGGTTAAATCCAGAATCTGGATTTTTACGCCTTTTCTTGAAAGATAAAAAGTATAGAAACACATTATTAAAACAAGAGTTAATAAGCGAAACTTAGTAGGTGTTTAATTAGATATAAACTCAGGTTGTATACCAATTTAGGCATGAAAATACTGTTGGGATTTAACATTTAGGTAACCAATTAGCTACGAGTACGCAGCGGATTGGATCTAGTTAAGGCACATAGAATTAACTCTTAATAAAGTAAACAAGTAATTTACTAACCTTTTGTTTAATGATAAAAATCAATAAACTTAAGCTGGATCTTGATCTTGAAACGAGTGATTAAATTACCACCTCTATGGTTGCTCACACAACACGTCCAACAAGTACGTCACGATGCTAGTCGTTGCTTCACGTAACTACCTAAACAAACTTGTGTTCTTATGCTAGTTCTTGAACCGATTTGAATCACAAAATACGGATGCGTTTTAATCGATATAAAGAGAAAGAAAAGGAACTAATGGATGCATTTATTTATTACATGCATGATAATCCAATACATGCACACGTGAACATATATATACATATATGCATGCAACCAACATGGTTGTTTATTCTGTTTTTCTAATCACCAGGAACAAAACAAAATAGTGTGCAAGGGTGATGTTTTCATTAGTTGTGATTGAGGAGAGATACGAACAATAATTATTTGGTTAGGGTTGTTTTGTATGGAACGAGTCCTCCAAAAAGTAAGGTCAAGGATTGCTTATATAGCAACTTAACCCTAATGTAGGACTTATTCTCCTATTCTCGAAAGTGGCAGATGTGTTACCCTCTGCGAAGTCATTGAACCTATATCAGATCACAACTTTACTTAAACCTTAGATCACAAAACCCCCTCTAGTAGTATGTGCCAAATCTGCCATCTTTTGGGTAGGCGGATCAATGGTTTGCTTTCGACTTTTTAGCCCTTACTCATTTTAGAATTTATAAACACAGTATTAGGTCAGGAGATTATAACAGAGATCTAACAGGTTATATAGAATTAATTATCTGTGTCTAAATACATTTCGTGAAAAGACATATTATGTATAATTAATAAATATATGACAAGTATATATATTAATTACATAATAACAACGCGACCTCTTCTGTGTCTTAACGTGTGTGCCCCTCCAATAGGCTTTAGACATATCGTAACGTTATACGTTCTAGCCAACTACCAGTAGAGTACTACCAACGAGATCCACCTTGGCGTAGAGTGGAGAGGTAAGCTACTCTAGAACACTATAAGATCCTATAATTGGCAAAGTTAAGCAACCACACAATTATGTTTAAATTAGGAGATATTGATAGAGATAATAAGTTATCTAAAAATCATCTTTGCGTAGTTGAATGTAATTATTTCTTGCTTATATCATCATGCCCTTTGTTTTCAGATACCGTTTAAACCATAGATATGGGTCATAACTCATTCCATAAAGTCTTAAAGCATTAGTTTCTCGTTATCTTATAGATATAATTCAGATATTACTATAATGTAATCAAGAATCATCTGCATTACCCTTTGGGTAGTCTCGGCAAATTACAATTATCTGATTAATTTGGAGAGGCGCCGATAGAGTATATAGAGTTCTAGCAATTTTTAATACAATTGGAGGAACAATTTACTGTTATTCGCACTACAGTGTTGTAGATGCTATCACTTCGCTCAATAAATAGCCTTTATGATACCTTATTCAGGATAGCGGTTTGACTTATGAATTCGCAGAGACACATGGATGATCACTGACGATAGCGCAGAAGAACTTAGAACTTTGCTTATCATGTTCTAGGATGGACTTATATAAATCCAATATTTCATACATTTTGACCCAACGACATGGATCCAGAAAGTAAATATAATCGAAGGTGGGGAGTTTCTAGTAAATTCATTGAAAAAATAAAAAAAAATAGAGAAATTTTTAGTTTTGAGGCTTCTATCGTTTTTATAATTCGTTGTAGTGGGTGTGAAAATGAATCCCGGTGCATAAGAAAAAAGATGAATCATATCCATATATGCATCCTTGTGAATACCATGAGATATTTTGGATCGGGAACCAATCCATAAGATTTACAAAGGAATAAAACATAACATCACATTTGTATACCTTACTCATAATAATATTTCCTCATTACGGTTAACCGCAATGGGACATTATTTAGATTGATAACATATTCAAGGATTACATGCAAATATAGTGATAAAACATGGATTACTTGAAATGAATGGGACATATACAACGTATCTTCTCTCATCAGAAAGTAAATTGTCTTACATTTTAATTATCCAGAAGTACTAACACAGATATGACATGAAAACATAATTATAGCTAAGTGAAAAGTCCAATGTTCTAACATTCTCAAGCTTTTTTCTTTACAGACTGCTTAATAGTTATCTGAGGAGTTAATTTCCGATAACTGAGTAGTATATCTAATTCATTTATTGCTGATAGAAGAGAAAAAGAAAAAAAAAAAAAAATAAAAAAAGAGATTTTGATTGAAAGATGAGTTGTCCTATTGTTCGGTGCATACTATTGCAAGAGCTCATAGTAGGACAAAGGGTAAATAGTATACACTTTTAGTAGGGGTATTTGAATTCAAACAACATCCCTATGGCTAGAAATTCATCTTTTAGCAGTTTCTTAAAATGTGAAGTATAGACTCATTCAGAAATAAAGGTGTATAAATGACAACTCAATATTATGGCCTCTTAGCTGGGCACTATACAGAAGATTAAGATAGAATATGTATCCAATAAAATGATGAAATCCCTTATATGAAGTCAACTATATATAGAATTATAGTATTTAGCATCAGTTAGTACCAACAAGAAACAAACATAGATTATACCCTTATATAATTCGTAAAACATTTGTATTAAGGCAGTCAGTCTGGAAATTCTCCTCAATTAGATATTCGTTATCTAAAAGATACTTCTGAATTAGATACTTGTTGTTTTGTTTTGTTAGGCTCATACTTGCTCTGTAGAAAAGTAACAACACAAGTCTACAAGTGTACAGCAATGATAATTATATAATAGAATGAATCCTTAGTTTACAAACACAATGGGTAGGTCCCATCCATAGTACACAAAATTATATTCAATGATATAGAAATTATATACCATATTAAGACATTGCTTGTCAAGGATGATGCAATTGTGTTTGGACTTTAAATTTAGAAAAAAATACATTTATAAAACTTAAATAAACCATTATATTCCGAAGGGCGGTTGGTTTACCTAAACATCCACAAGAATGATAAGAGTATTCATTCAGATCTTAAGGATTAACTTTGCTAGCTTTTCTGATGGTCAAGTGGATGCTCTTCAAATATTGTTACATTGACATATAAATTTTAAGGTAAAACCTGTTGCTACCACTTGATGTCAGAAGTTGTACTCAGAGGAGAAGTAATATGATATTTATTTCATCAGAAAATCATATAATTAGATATAAACATGAAGGATCTCAGATAAACCTAGATGCCATTGATTTGCAATCCCACACGTGAGATTCTATAGTATCTTGTGATACATTATAAAGAAAATGAGTATTTTAAACTCATAAACCTTAATTATTAAATACACGTCCTGTACGTAAAAAGGTAAACATATAAGGGGAAAAGTTAATAATCTACTAGAATTGTATATATTACAAATATATCTGGGGTCATATAAACACTTGATGATTACACATGCATCCTATTGCTAGAGATCAGATATTAGAAAAAGTTATGATCTTAGAATTTCCATATTTCAAAATACAAGAAAACATAGATATGACAATTAAGAGTTTAGTTATTATTATAATAATGAATAGAGTGTAGAAAAGAAAAGATTTAATCATTAGTTCAATTGCTGTAGATCAAAATTTATTTTAATCTAAGTCAGGTATTAATATGTATACAAATTTTGTCTTGTCTGAGCCTGTTTCTTAATGTAGTAACTCATCTTAACCTCCTAGGTTTATTCTTTGGTCAAAGATCCAAGCGATTTTTTGAATAACATTGATTTAAAAGATCTATATAAGGAAACTAGAATAAATAATGCTAAATCCAGATACAGATTAATTAACTCACAAGATATTTAAATCACAGATCTAAAGAAATATGTGATAATATATATTTTAAGTTAGCAACGAAGTGTGACAATGACCACTCTAATAATTATATTCACTCAGCATAGATATTATTATATCACACTCTATTGATGAGGCATCCTTGGGGATATATGAATGAGACTTACTTTATACTTTGGGTTGACATTTTCTATGTTAATAACCATTAAGTATGAACATCAACAAGATAAGAAAGATGTAAAAAGGTAAAAATATATAGAAATAAACATATTATTATGTATAATTGAGATAATAACTATCAAAGATAAATTAATAGATAACTCCTAACTTACTTTTGAGATAAGAAGAGATACTTACTACTAACATACTAGTATTGAAGGAACTAATAAATTATTCGTTAATGGGGGAAAAACACACATAACACATTTTAAGTTCTTATCTCTAGCTTGTTAATTTAATATGCTTCATATGAGTTTAACATATTTAGTTTGTTTTTTTTAGATCCTTTAATCATCATCCTAATGCGATTTCATCCTAGTCCATAAACGCATCGATAATGTCTTGAGATACCTTCTGAGGAGAAACTTCTATTGAGTGAAATCCCATGAGCATACGCGCAAAATATGCTAAAACCAGTTGATAAGATTGTGGAAGTGGAAGAGCTCAAATTACAATTTATCTAATAAATCAAACAATAAGAACGATGAATATCGTTTTTTCATACACAAATAGACTTACCCATAATAGAATGTGGTTATTAAGAGACTAACAATGAGTATGGAGAAATTGTGAGCTCCATAAGAAGTTCCATGAGATAAACTTAATTCTTTGGGAATCCATATATGATCCTCACCACATTTCGGGTCAAGTCCAAATCTTTGATATTAAACGTATTTTAAATCCAAGTGCTATTGCTCAGCTCTTTACACTTATATTTTCTTTAAATATACACATAGACTCTATGTTCATGTTGTTTCAATGAAAACAGGAACATATCATATATCCGTTACTAGTCTTTTTGAATGAATTCAAGGTCCTGATGTAAACTATGTTATGTTTTCAGGAAAATCGACACATTTCAAGTTTTAGTTACGAAGTCTCCGATATTTCAAGGGACTTCATGTTAACGTTAGTTACAAGAATTACTATGCCAAATTTTACTACTTATACTATATGTTATTAGTCATTGATAAATTCAATGACTTTATAATTATGTGCTTAATCGAATAACATAATGTATTCTAGCTAAAGTAAAGATGACGCAAACTGCGACTCTTTAAGTTCTATAAGTCAATTTCAGGGTAAATTACATACTCATGATTATGTTCATATGAAATTAACCATAATGTGATATTGACCTAATGCATGGAGTCAAGATGTTGAAGTAGACGTTTCATTATATACTTGACACTTAAATGTAATAAAGGCAACAAGACAATATCGGTATTTAAGTGTCCATAGTAGATTTGATTAGATTCCTTTACCTTCGGTTCATGAGAAACGCGCATAATATCGCATATCGTTTATATGTTGTTCCTTGCACTTCATTAAGATTTCTCCCACTTGTGTATGGTGACAGTACATTAGGTTGAATTATCTAATACGTCAATAGCCCGCTCGAAATTATAAACAAATAGATAGTGTCTTTTGATATTACAAGTAGATTTTTAATTTAATATAATGTTTAATAAGAATTGTGGTGATTACTATTATTATAGATAAACATTTTGGGAGAATAGGCAACCTCAGTTATGGGACTTGTTATCAATATTATAAGATATAATTATGCTCAGAACTGACATTAAACATAGTGTTTAGTTCCAGAATTCAGAAAAGTTAAATAGAATTATTTCAAAGTAATGATAGAGCATAGAAATATATGGGCGACTAGCCTAGGAACATAATCATGTAGATCACCACTTGAGAATTGACAAACTTTCATGAGAGATGTCTTTATTAGAGTGATAAATCACTGATAAGCTACCACTTGGATGTTGTCCAACATTGTAAGTTGTACTACCACTGTAGAAAGCATAATAGCGATTTATTACTGGTTCCTACTTCTCTTATTATTGCAGTATGTGCCATAACAAAGTCCAAAGCTCCCACTGGATTTGTCAACATTGTAAGTGTTACATCACCAGTAGAAAGCAAATAGCGATTTATTTACTTTCCTACTCTCTCTTAGAATGCCTACAAGTAGCAATGTACTTAGGTATTGTACAGGGTATATGAAATTCTACTTATGTAGATGAGGGACTAGCCATTCATGCTTTCATTAACTTGAACATTTTAGCATGCAATTCCTCCTTAATAGGCCTGCCTAGCCACAAGGGTGTTTAGCACTATAAGGAATGAAGTGAGTCCAAGAAAAATACCTAGAATACCTGCTAGTAATTTTCTTTACTCGTTTCGGTTTAAACTCATACATTGTGACAAGTGCAAGATGTCATTATTTTGGTAGCTATAGATAAAATATACTCTAGTTACATAAAATACATTATCTTTCAAAGATTTTAGAACCGGAAGAGGGTAATGAAAGATTAAAAGTGAGTTTAAATATAATTTATAATAATTCAATTATAACCCTATCTTATTCTTGTCAACCAATGAGAAGAGATAGGAATAAGTCTCACTCTTCTTTACAAGAAAAGAGACTATGTTTGTCTTTCAAAGAAAACAAACTTTCGTTTACGAATTATGTTGCAATAACATAATTAATTAGAATATAGAAAGTTCAATTTTAGTATTTTCAATAATTAATTTCTTAATTGAATTAACTACCCAATTAATTTACTAATTAAGACTAAGATCCATCTTGAACTCTTACTTGGTAACCAAAGGTCTGACCAGTGAGAAAACAAGTATGGCAAGAGGTAAGCGACGAGCGTTAATTGCATTTTAATGCAACTCTTAGGTTTATGATACTTGTTAAAACATTAGTCAGCATGTAATAATGTTAAGAGCATGTTTAGTATCATCTTATGCCTCAGGTCCAGGGTTTGACAAAGAGACTCAAACCAAGTACACGTGTTCTACAGTTGGATGGCATAGATTTAAAATTTTCCTAGGGGTATACACATAAATGTGTCAAATGCATGTACAAAGAGGCATGCAAAACAACTTTGTATAACTGATATTAAAAACCTTTTAGTAATGACACTGTAGTGACATGCCATGGTTTACGGTAACTCTAATCGAACGCACAAAGAAGCGGAGAATCAGGTCAGCGCGAAGCGTATTAAAAACCTGAGTTCTTTAGGAAACTCCTCCTTAAACTTCTTTTATAGTTTGTTCTAGTGGATGAGCCATACTTCTCATGAGTCCATAGCGTCCAGTTTTTAATCTTGAAATCAAGTTTCATATTTATAGTCTTATTAATTTTCTCAAAAATCAAATTTTGCACGAAACAAATAATAGGTCACAATGAGCATGTATTTAAACGTATAATTAATAGACTAGTTTTAATATCATCTTTCTTTAGGTATTAGTCCGTATTGCATACATATTAGGCGCGTATACGAGTAATCAAGTAAAAATATGCACATAAAGACTAAAGCTAATGATGACATTAAATTAACAAGTAAACATGTAAAATTCGAGTTCTCTAGCGAGTCTTACCCAATTGAAGAACCATAAGACCCTCACTAGGTTTTCATCAATGTGCCTAGATCGCCCCATTCATCACAAAAGTGATTGAGTAGGCCTTATGGCCGGATAGGTAAACACAATCGGACTAAATATGTAAAAGATTTAGTTTCCAAAAATAAAAGATTTTAGTTACTATAAATAAAATCAAGATCTTTTATATATATAGTGTGATCTTTATAAAAGGAAACAAATATGCTAAATTAACAATTTAATTTTATTCCCTTTTAAGCAATCTTAAGTTTTCAAGATCTAGATCTATAAATTTTATTTAATTATGGCAATGATTTGCATGATCTTTGCCATATTTGCAAGAAAACATTAAATAAAATATCAAGCGCAGCAGATCAAGTTATATGAATTAAATCTAGGCGTGAGCAATCAAGACATGATATAATTCATAAAGTGTAATCCTAATGCCAAAACGAGTTGGCTCGTGATGCCACTGTTGGGATTTAACATTCTAGGTAACCAGTTTAGCTACAAGTACGCAGCGGATTGGATCTAGTTAAGGCACATAGAATTAACACTTAATAAATTAAACAAGTAATTTACTAACCTTTTGTTTAATGATAAAAAACAATAAACTTACGCCAGATCTTGATCTTGAAAACATAGTGGTTAAATTACCACCTCTACGGTTGCTCACACAACACGTCGAACAAGTACGCCAAGATGCTAGTCTTTACATCATGAATAAACAATGAAACACGATGTTCTTGCTTTTGAATCTTAGCGTCACATGATCGAATCTCATAAAAAGAATAAAACCATTGATCGCATGTACAAGGGAAAGAATCAGTACATGCACTTAATATTGCTAACATGCATACACGTAAACAATTGTATGCATAATATATGTAATATGAAATAGGTAGTTCACATGTGACACATTAGTTTAACCAATTGGAGTGCTTGCTGCGATTGACTAAAACAAGGAGGAAGAAAAGTAAGGTTTTTCTTTTTGGTTTCATATGTGCATCATTTTTATTGTCATCTCAAACGAAAAGAATGAGGGAGTATATATAGTATACAAACCCTAGTCAAAAACTTGTTCCTTACTCCAAGTTATTGTCTAGCAATCTCATACTTTTCAAAACTGACATTTTAACTCTTCTCCTTTTATTTAACATGTATTAATTAGTTTATAACGTCTAACGGTTAAACTAATTACCGTTAAATATATTTCGTGAAACATATTATATAATTAATAAATATATAACAAGTATATATATTAATTACATAATAAACGTACTCTTCGTGTCTTACATGTGTGCCCCTAATAGGCTCACATATTCGTAACGTATACGTGCTAGCCAACTACCATAACCCAACACCTTTATCTCGTCCGGTGTAAAAGGTGTAGGAGCATTTTGAGTGCTGGATGTAGGGGTATTGTTAGAACCATGAATAAACGTGAGTTCCTTATAACCATCACAAAGATGTTCAAAGAAGTATTGCCATAAATCGTAATTCCAAATGTCAAGATCAAGCTTGACTGGCACCCGGGTTAGGAGATGATGATGAGTGACCAAAGAAAGTTTCTCGGAGAGTGGTGTAGGTATGGGATCCGATCCTGTCATGATGATTTTGTTGGGTGAGTAGTAGTAGCAAGGGTACTAGGGTTTATGTGTGAGTGAATGGAACAGGAACAATAGAAACTAAAAAAAAGGAAAAAAGCAACCACAATCGTGACCTAGCACGAGAATAATACCAATGTTGTGACCTTTGCACAAAAAAACAAACACGTGACCAAGCACGTTCAATACTGTGACCTAGCACAGAAAAAAGAAAACGACAAGATTTAGGGTTTTTAAGGTTTAGATCTTTCAAGGCTGTGATACCATGAAGGAGGGGAAAGTTTGTTATCTCATTCATTCCATCCAACGATCCAAGATATACATATACAAAGATAGTTCTAGACTTGGGCTTGAGCTCGTTACACTACATAATACAATATGGGCTATAATACATACAAAATACAGGCTAACACAGCCTTTCGAGTTCATGTCACTTATGCAATACGAGAACCTTTATATTTTTTAAGTTTTTTTCTTTAAAATTTAAATAAATTGGATGATCATGACCATTATCGTGTTTTCTGCAATAGGTGAGAGAAGTCATTTTGTAGCTCGAAGTGTAGAAGCAGGCAGATATCCATGGAAGAGAAACCAGCAATTCTGAGTTTCTTTGGAATGGCATTATAGAAGTGTAAAGCTAGTCAAGTGAAGAAAATAAATAAAGAAATGTAGAATAAATGAAGAAGTGTGCATGAATAAAGATTTAGTATCTTCCGGCCTTATAGTACAATAGTCTCATGAAGATAATTCATAAGGATAAAGCATTGAACATCAAATGTTTCCAAGCATAAAATAAAGAAGCCCAAGATAAGATTGGAAGAAGAAAGAATTCTTTAACCGAACTATGTACGAAGCTTAAAAAGAAGAAGAACAAAAATGTTATAAGCGTACGAAATCACTCCGTCCAGCGAGTTTACATAC
Source organism: Tanacetum coccineum (assembly GCA_026074375.1). NCBI lineage: Eukaryota > Viridiplantae > Streptophyta > Magnoliopsida > Asterales > Asteraceae > Tanacetum > Tanacetum coccineum. The sequence goes on along the minus strand of BQNB010067846.1, from coordinate 19,202 downwards.
TAACCGCGGGTGGAACACAACCGGTCCGTGCCATTAGGAGCACAGGGGGATTTTCTAGCCTCGCGGGTAGTTGACATCCATACGCGCGGGTTCGCACCTCAACCGCGGAGTCACAAGCATGGTCCTCCTAAACCTGAACATCACTATAATGTCATCTTAAGTGGACTACTAACATTCCAAGTCTCGATCATTTCCTTTCTTAAATACAAACTTACTCTCTACAAGTATTGACATATGACACTTGGAGGCTAGGGTTTTCGTCTTTTATGACTTAAGGGTACATACACTTAAAGCATATATTACACTATTTTGGTACTAGTTTATAGGACATGTTCTTCACAACAACAATAGACAACCACAGAGGAAAACTCTCTACATCCACTTAAAATGATAGATTTTTCCACATTTATTCATCAATCTGAAAAGCAGCACAGATAACTTCTAGGTCAATTTCTAGAATTAGGTGATCAAGTAAGGACAAGTGTTTGGACATTCTTTTTGGGTTGTTTAGAAGAGTATAGTTGATTGGAGGCTTAAGGGTTGCTCTAAATCCTTCCATTACCTATTATAATTGCTACTTTGGTAATCTTTTGTTACTTTCATTACTTCAAGATGTTTGTTACTACCATGATTGTTGAGACTTCATGGTTGGTTGAATACAATATGAAGTAGTTTTATTTACTTGTTTGGAACCATGTAAATATTGATATGAAGTGTTTGGTATTTTAGCAATATTGAATTATGATTTTGTCTATGAGTTTATTCAAATCAATACTTGTCTAATTTTCTTGTTGATAAATCATGATTAGATTTATAGGTCGAAAGGATTTCTTCTTGTAATTTATTTCAATATATTAATGCATGAATATGTTGCTTCTTCATACTTGGCACGTATAAGTATACAAGTTAAAAAGACTAGTAACGATTGATTCAAGAGTATATGTCGAAAGGGCTTTTATGAACTAATTGGTAAAACCATATATCTAACAAATGGCTTGTAATGACTCGGTTTATAATAATATTCATAGGTCGAAAGGGTGTTTTAGTCTAAACCGTGATATATGCAATTTCATGATATGGCCCATTGACTTGGAATTATATACTTGTGATTTTTGTTTGATATTGCTTGAATCTACCCGAAAACTTCCATACACTCCATTGAAATGTAACTAGTTCCAAACAAGTTGTTCTAATTATTTGATTGCATTCTAAGTTGAATTTGTCTTTTAATCACTTATATGGTATTATTGGGACATGACAACCATTTTACCACTTTCGTGTTACTTTATTAAACTTGGTTCTTCAAATTGAAAACATCCAAATCCTTGCGAACGACCTCGGCTTACCAACCCCAACTAGCTACACACGATATGGTGTACTTGGCCGAATGTGTTCTTAGCTTAACCGGTAATCCTTATTATAAATTTAAAACTCGTAGTGTGAGACATATCAAACATTATGAATTACTTTTTAAACGATTTAACTCAGATACCCTTACATTCATTGTCTTCATCTTTCTTATTCATAAACTCGATTCCGGTAACTATTCAACTTACATTACGTTCGTTAGGTGTTACTGTATGTTTTAATAAATCATGCATATATAAAAGGTATTGTAATATTTGATTCATTCTGATCGTATTTCGAAATCATTCATAACAGTATAATTTTTACATAACAAATATTTTATTTTGTAGATCAAATTAGAATAATACTTGTAATTTATCATTAGCAGGGTCAAAACTAGAATACTCAAAAATCTTACTAAAGTAAAGCCTTTTTAAGAGGTAATTTTTGTCCAAACATGTCTTTTGTGTATTAGAAAAAAGTTCATTTGCATACCAGTTTCTCCTCACACACTAATGGACAAATCTCCACCATCCATTTGAGTTTGATCTAATGATGAAGATTAATCTAAGATTTAATTTTATTTAATTGATAAGATTAAACCTTAAAAAACATCCATCACCCCTTCTTACTTTTGTGTTTTTTAATTAAAACACACTTTCACCCTTATTTTTAAAAATTACATATCGCAAAAACCGCAAAACGTTAAGATACATAAATTACACCATCTTGGCGAGCACTAAATTATCTTTCAATAGA
>BQNB010067846.1:0-12127 GCA_026074375.1 Tanacetum coccineum | reverse complement strand
CCACATCATGATCCAAATTAGGCCCACTCTCATTCTCCTTCTGTATCACTTTCATATTTACTATTTTTTGAATGTGTTCATATCCGTTATTAACAATTTCCTCAGTAGGCCTCTCTTTCCTAGTACTGACACTATTGTTATTAGCATTACATTCCCCACACATGTCTTTTTCATGCTCAGCCGACTTTTCTTTACTATTCCCTAAATCTGCCTCAAAAGTGTCACCTATCTTTGTCTCACCGGAATATCTCGATCCCTCATCTTCCCCTCTATTCCGGTTGTCGGAATTTATGTCTGACCTGTTACCCCTATTTTCCTCGTCATCTGACCCCTCATCCTCTGACCCCTCGTCCTCGTCTTCCCCTTCCTAGTCACTAGAACCTCCGCTCCCTTCGCTATTAGATTCCCCAACGTCTTCCCCATCTTCCCTAACCCCCTTATCAATCTGCATATCGTTTTCATCCATCTTATCCTTTGCTACTCCCCCTACCTTAGATATATGTTTGCTCATAACACTTATCTGAATCTCCCAAGTAGTTATATCTCGCGCCTCCTCCACGACACTAATCTTGTAAACTCTACCATTGAATTTGATATTCAGCTCCTCTCTAATCAAACCTTTATTTATTGTATGAATATGGACTCTTCTTAGCCTTTGATCGGTCACGACCCATTGGTCGTAGTTCTTCAGTCTCTTCATCAGCCTCATCGTTCAAATCAATACCACCAGATGCTGACCCCGAGGTGGTCTCAGAAGTCTTGGACTTTTTTCGCCTCTAAGTATTGTAAAAATCAGGCATCTCAATGTCTATCCAACCTTGGTGATCTTTCAAAACGTTATAGCAATGCTCCAACGTAAATACTTGCTAGTAAATCATCTTGTATTCCATACACGATTTATGGTACACATCGAGGTCATTTGTACCACTTTTGTTATTCGCTTCAACCTTATGGATGATGGCGCAAAAAGCACCAATTCTAGGGCGAACCCTATTTTTCCATTTGCTAACGATCGAGTCATAACCTCTTGTTGAACCAGTTTCTTTTTCCATTTGCTAATAATCTAGTCATAACCTCGATGATTCTATAGTAGTACGATACAACCCGGTTGATGATTGGGAAAAAGCATTTTGGTTGTTATACGGAGGATTGAATGGACGATTTTGATAAAAGATGTTATTATTTTGTGGTGGGTGTGGTAATTGTGAAGTGTATTCAAAACTAGGTGATCGAAAGCGGACAGATGGTAAAACACCGGATAATTGAAAATTCAGATCTGGTGTTAAATGCGGAACACTTTGTTGAAGTCGGGAATTTAGAGTCTTTGTTTTGGGAGTTCTCTTCTTGTTAAACAAGGTGAGTTTTTGAATTGTTGTTTGAATGTTGATGAAAATGGTTAAATGAGTGGGTATTTATAGTGTAAAAGTATTAAAATTTTAAAACTTAAAAAGTTTTTTTATATTAAAACAAATGTGGCAATTTTTTGTTTCTTTTTCTCCACATTGTTGGAATGTGTGAGTTGGACTAGTCGTGTACGACTAGAAATGTGTGACCCTATTAGGGGCACACACGTTAAACGCTTAGAGTACGTTAAATACTTCACGTAAGCTCCTAAAACAAACCGTTTGGACAATAAACGACCAAGACAAGAACCTTTACTTATCCTCTGAGAGGGGAGCCGGTTTCTAGGTTCATAGGGAGTATCTAGGTTCGTTTTTGTGGAAGATAAGGAGATAATGGACTAAATAAGGTGTTGTGATAAGTTTGGAGTCCTACTCCTAATCTTATCATGAGAAGGATTTTAAAGGCTGTAAAAACCCATTGATCCTAGCTCATTATACACGACTCACAATCACAAGAAATCAGATTTTACTTATTTCCTACTCCTCTCACATCTAGCCGAGTATCTCTAAACCTAACTAAGGTTTTGGTTTTCGGTTCTCACCCTTTTTCCTTGTTTTGAGTTCGACAAACCCTAGAAGGGTTTTAGTGTAGTTCGTGATACTCCACAAAGGTCGAAGAAAGCAAGGGTTCGGTTTGGTTTTAGTTTGGATCGCACGGGAATAAACAAAAGGAACTAAGGTTTTGTTTTGTCCATTTTCGGTTCACACCGAAATTGATAAAAACCCTAATTAGGGTTCTTTTGTTTTTTGGTAATTAATACAAGGGTTGTTCGTGTGGTGTTTTGATCCAAGTTGGTACAACACTTGTTGTTTGTGACGTGAAGTTTAGGACTAGCATCCGGGCGTGCTTGTTAGACGTGTTTGTGTGAGCACTCGTAGAGGTGACAATTTAGTCACTTTGTTTCATAATTATTTGTTGTTGACTTCAAGGGTTAGTTTTCTATGTTCCCTTATTGTTTATTTATTATGTGTGTTAATCATATGCATCTTACTTGATCCATATCCACTGCGTACTCGTGGTAGTTAAATGGTTAACAGTTATTAAAATTCCAACAGTGGCATCACGAGCCAACTCGTTTTGGTGTATTATAGGTTACACACATAATTAAACACGCTTAAGGCTGCATGAAATCTAGTTTATTTATTGTTTTATTAGAAAATTATGGTAATGACATGCAATCCTTGCCATAAATAATGAATAAACGCCTAGAATCAATACTAATGTTACTTGATAATAAGAAGAATAGATTAAAATTAAAGGTTAATTTAGTTGCCATGTTACTCTACTCTTGTTTTATCTCGGCCTTAAGACTCACGCAATCATGCTATATGATGGATGTAGCAATCTTGGTACTTTAGCAAAAAACCTAGTGAGAGTCTTAAGAGTTTGTCTTTAATTTTACACTAATTTTCTGTCTGTTTTAATTTCTTATATATGATATGCCATGTGTCTAGTCAATATTTGCAAAATAGACTTTATGAAACTCTTCAAAACCAGACTTATACTTATAAGAGAAATTTGGATTAAACATGTCTAGTATTATGCATGCTCCTTGTGACTTGTTATGTGTTATTTGCGAAACGGGGGTTTTTAGACAAATTTAATATGGACATTAAACTATGAAATTTGATTTCTTGTCTAATCTTAGTTTTTTTATGTGCGCAATATGGGGTTGAATTGAGCTGTAATCTTATCCTGCCCCACTACATGTTTCGGCATATGAGAGAATTATTGGAATTACTTGTGTCTATGGACGCATGTAGGAGTACAATATAGGGTTTGATTAATTTGTAATCCCACCATATTGGCAACTATAAAACTAATGTTAACAAAGGGTTTCTTAACATATAATAGCATCATTTGTCAATTGGAAATACGGCTCACCCATTGTGAACAAACTACAAGAGAAGTTTAAGGCGTGTTTTTGCTACGGCTTCCCTAAAGAAGTCAGGTTTTTAATAAGCTTCGCGCTGACCTGTTTCTCCGCTTCTTTGTGCGTTCAAAATGGAGCTACTGATAACATGTGACAATATGATGTCTATACCAAAAAGGTTAACAAAATGTTTTCTTAACTTGTGCTACAAGATGTTTTGCATGCTTCTTGTACATGATTTTTTCACATTTATGTGTATACCCTTAAATGAAATTTTAAGTCTATGCCAGCCAAATGAAGAACACGTGCATTTGGATTGTCTTCTCTGGTCAGACCTCAGGGCCTTTCCAACCCATGGCGAATTTTTTCCATTGGTCAGACCTTTGTCAATTTTCGCACGTTCTCTTTTGGTCGACTTAAATCGAGTTACGTGGTCAGACCTGAGACCCGAGGCATAAGATGAGACAAAACATGTACATGACCTTACTATATGAGTTACTAAAGTCATGTGTCTCATAAAACTAAGAGTTGCATTTACAATGCAATTAACGCACGCCGCTTACCTCTTGCCCTACTTGTTTACACGTTGGTCAGACCTTCTGTAATAAGTGGGAGGTCAAGTTGGATCTTAGTCTTATTAGTAATTAATAGGGTAGTTAATTCTTTTAAGAATTTAATTATCGAAAATACTAAATAGAACTTTCTATGTTCTGTTAATTGTGTTATTGCAACATAATTCGTAAACGGACGTTTCTTTTCTCATAGAATACAAACATAGTCTCTTTTCTGGCAAAAAGAGTGAGACTCACTCCTATCTCTTCTCATTGATTGACAAGAATACGATAGAGTTACAATTGAATTTTTCTCAATTATATTTAAACTCACTTTCAATTTTTCATTACCTTTTTTTTACGGTTTTGAAATATTTGAAAGATAAAATATTTTTGTAACTACAGAACATTGTGTCTATAGCTACCAAATAATGACATCTTGCACTTGTCACGATGTATGAGTTTAACCGCAATGAGTAAAGAAAATTGCTAGCAGGTCTTCTAGATAAATTTTCTTGGACTCGATTCATTCCTTATAGTGCTAAACACCCTTGTGGTTAGACAGACAGATTAAGGAGGAAATGCATGCTAAATATTCAAGTTAATGAATACATGATGGCTAGTCCCTCATCTACATAAGTAGACCTTCATATACTCTGTATAATACCTAAGTACATTGCTACTTGTAGGCACTCTAAGAGAGTAGGAAAGTAAATAAATCGCTATTTGCTTTCTACTGGTGATGTAACACTTACAATGTTGACAAATCCAGTGGGAGCCTTGCGCTTTATTACTGAAAATACATTCATGTAATGTTGTAAATTTCAGTGGGAGCTACAAGATTTATTTCTTTGTTAGTTACCACATTATTTCTAGCTTGCTTTGAAATAATGTATTACTTTCCGAATATGAACAACCATTGTCTAAAGGAAGATTGCATTTTATGTTATAGATAACACGTTGCCTTTCCGATGTTGCTTTCCGAAACGTTATCTATAGGATAATAATCCACAATTCCTTATTCAACATCATGGTTTGAAATCTACTTGTAATATCTATGACAGTATCATATTGTTTAAACAATCGAACGCTTGTCGTATGGTTTGTCTACTTTAGGTAATGTTGTCTCGTACACAAGTGGGAGAAATCCTAAGTGTGTGCAAGGAACAACATGTAACAATATGATTAATTGGTTTCTCTTGACCGCTAGGTTAGAAAGCTAATAAATCTACTAGAACTTAAACACACAAGATGTTTGTTGCCCTATTACATTTAAAAGTCAAGATATAAAATAAAGATACTTCAACATATTGACTATATGATTTAGTCAATATAATTATGGTTCGATTATATAATCATAATTATGAAGTATAAAATTAACTTGAAATTACCGTTGAACTCAAGAGTTTGCGTTCATGATTACTTTAGTTAGTATAATTATGTTTACTTGTTAAGACATAATTATAGAGTCCTTGAATTAATCAATGACTTATAAAATAAAGTATGTGGTAACATTGTTATGTCTTCTTGTTAACACATTAACATGATGTCCTTGAATTATTCGGAGACTAGTAACGTATAACTTGACATGTTCTGTTTTCTTGAAACACATAAACATAGAGTTAACATAAGGTCCTTGAATTATTCAAAGACTCATAACGTATACTTGACATGTTCTGTTTTCTTGAAACACATGAACATAGAGTTATTGTACTATTCAAAGATATACGTTATAGCATGCACTTGGTTGTTAAAATACTTTGTATTCAATTTGGCTTGACCCAATTGTCAAGTATTTGATCCAAAGAGAATTAAGTTATCTAAAGAATTCTGATGGAGACTCACAATTCCAATACTCATAGAATACCACACAATCATGGTATGTCTAATGTGTTGAAACAAACTATATTCGTATTGTTTGATTTCTGATAATTATAATTGCTCCACCTCCAAAATCTATCAAGGTTAGAATTTTGCGTGTGTCATGGATACACTCAATATAGTTTCAACCTAGAAGGTATTCAAGACATTATCTATTTGTAGATTGGGATGAATCCCATTATGTCTTGATTAGAGTTCTAAATTTGTTAATATCTTATGAAGCATATTATTAACAAGCTAGAGATGAGAACTGTAAAATGTATTTTGTTGTCCCAATTAAGAACATTTTATTGTTGCTTAAATACTTAGTATTTAGAGAATTATCTCTTCTTACAAAAGTAAGTGGGAGCATCTATAGATCTTGAAGGTATTCAAGAACAAATACATAACCTTCTGAATTCACTTGCTGATGTCATACTAAGGTTTAGCATGAAAATGTAGAACCAAAGTATAATGTAACTCTCATTCATAAATCCGTAAGGATGCCTCATCAATGGAGTGATATTTTTATATCAATGCTGAGGAATATTAGTTAAAGGGTCATAATTAACCTGCTAACTAATAAGATGAATTATCACATCTTGAATCTGATAAATATCTTAGAACTATGAATGAAAAGATGCAATCCTTAAAAGACAATCAATGTTTTGAGATTGATTGGTCTTTCACCAAACAGTAAAATGTGAGGTGAGAATGAGTTTCTTTTGAAGGAAGGCTCATAAGGACAAGATTGTATACATATTAATGACCGGGCTTACGACCCCCAACCTACCCCCAATGACAAAATGAATACACCCCCCCAACCTCCCCCCAAACCCCAAACTAATAATTCAACCCCCCCCACAACCCCCCCACCTACCCCACCCACACCCCCCACCCCCCACCCCCCCACCACACCAAATCCATCATCCACCGTCACCCCAAACGAATAAAGAACATATCTCAAACTACCACCATAACGAGTTATAAGCATCAATATATCTTGAAGAAAAACACGAACAAAAACCACAAACCAACTGAATAACACTTTTTGATGGACATAACTAAGGAAAATAACATGAAACAAGTTATGAACCAAATTAAAAAGTAAACACACATTCATACAACCCTTAAGAAGCCCACATCCATGGAAGATATAATAAAAATCAAGCAGAGGAAAATCGGATTAAAGGGTCCAAAATTAATCCTGCTAACTAATAAGAAGACTTTCAAGATCTTGAATTGTAAATATCATAGGAATAAATGATTGAAAAGATGCAATCCTTAAAAGACAATCAATGTTTTGATATTGATCTTTTTTTTTTTGGTGTATCCTTAACACCAAACATACAATGGGTGAGGTGATAATGAGTTTCTTTTGAATGTCTCATAAAGACAAGATTGTATACAAATAATGCCTGACTAATGACAATAGTTTTTTATAATCTTAACCTCAAGCAATTGACAATGAAAATAAAAACTTACTTTTCTTTACACGCATATTAAATAAAATAAAGATAACTAAATTGTCAAACAATTTCTTGAATCCGTGGTCATATGGAGAAATAGGAAATAATCTCTTTCCTTAATGATTACCTTAGCGAGGACGATGTATGTAAAATCAAAATGTTAAGCGTCTATATTTGTAATATGAAAATTAAAGTTTATAATAACTCTTTCCTTTATGATATACTTTTGCAGACGGTGTGTAATCAAAGGTTATGAGTTAAAAATAAATATATATAAAGTATAACAAAAGAAAAAAGAATCCCAAAGTGTGGATTAAGATCATAGCATCCTATGAGCCGATATCTTAAAAATATTCACAATATTTGTTTTCTTGATTAAATTAAGATAACTCCTAGAGTACATCCTGACATCAAGTGGAGCATTATTTATATTCCTGTAAAAATTCCTTGGGGGGGTTGTGGTTGTTAGAGCGGGAAATGGGGTTAAGGTATCATACCATCAAATATATATTGCTAAATCCCTTAGAGGATTGGAAAGAGACACCACTTTGTGAATATAGGAAATAAAAAAAAACGACCTTAGAAAAAAAATGTATAATGAAATAAACAATGCGCAAATTAAGTCCCACTACGAATGTCAATACATCATTGAAACAAGTCTAAAAGAAATATAGCACTGATATAATATTAAAACAAGGATGTAAAACCTTGTTTTATAACAAAGGAAACAGTCATGTATAATTTTATATATAAGTAAGAGACGTTGTTATTTGTTACTTTTGCAAAAAGAGCAAAATAGTTGAAAACAACCACTATCAAAATAGTAGAGTGAATTGAGAATGATATGAATAACATAAACGTTTACGAATTATATAAGGAATAGTGTTGTTTGTGTACACATGATGCTAGAGAATAATCAATTCTAGTTGAAGTAGGATTTCATCTTTTATAATAAATCTACTAACTAGATATGCTCATCTTAGAGCATAGTTGCGATACACATTAAATAATGAGAATACATTACATTTTAAGAAACTGTAAAGATGATTGTCTGAGATAAGTATGTTGTTGACTACAAATACCTCATGAAAGGTACTGTCACATTTTCATACTATGATTCTTGCAATATAAATGAAAAAACGCAAATATACATATTACACCTAGACATCTCAATCATTAAAGCGTTTCAAATTTTTTCACAAATTAATGAATTTGCCACAAGTATTCAGAAAGTTTACCAAAACTACAACTTAAGTCTTCTAGAAAGAAAAAGTTTGAGAATGTTAAAAACATTGGACTTCAACTTGCTAATTAGTTTCATGCATATATGTTTTTAGTATTTGGATAAATGGGATGTAATACAATATTATTACATATCTGAAGAATAAAAGAAACTTTGTAATATATATTACCATTACATATAATAAATGAAATCTATATATTTTCATGTTTAAATCCTTGAATAATTATTAATTATTCTAAATACGTCCAATGTCGTTTAACATAATGGGAGTATTGTTACATAAGGTTAAACTTGTGTTGGTTATATTCTTTGAAAAAATGGATGGGGTTGTCCCTGCCAAACTTCCATATTTTATTCACAAAGGGATGCATATTGTGACCTCCCAACATTCGAAAATTACCATTAATGGATCCGTTTTCATAATTAAAAATTTCGAAATGTTTAGTAATTAAGATCATCCTTAGACTTAAGAATACAAACAGAGTACTGGTATGTGAGGATATCACTTTTTAAATATATTACTAGATTACAAACCTCAACCCCAAAAATGGTAAGCATAAAAAGGCTTATTATTGTAAGTAAAACATAATAAGTGAAGCAGCAATTCATAACACTTGGTATCAACAAAGAATTTTGTGTTTCCTCCAATTGAAGTGCATATGATACCATTGGCGCCTCACCAGAATTAATCAGATAAAATGTGTGGCCGCAATATCCCAAGGGTAATGCCAAGATGATTCTTGATTACATATGTAATAATCTGCATTAATTTCTATAACGAGAAATCAAAATGCTAAACTATAAGGAAATATTAGGATCCATATCCATGGTTTAAACGGTATTTGAACAAAAGATAATTATAGCAAGAGATACATAACCATGCTACTGACAATGTTTTTGAAACTTGATCTCAGACATTTCTAGTTTTAAAAACGAATGTGAGTGTTGCTAGACGTTTCCGTCGTTAGTATATGGGCATTCTGCTACTCCAACTTCTCCTCATTGGGAGCTTTGTAGTTATGGTAGTTTGGATTAGCACTAATACGACTAGAAATGGTTTGGAGCCTATTGGGGAGCACACACGTATAAAACACTAATGATACGTTAAAATATATTATTTAATATATGTAACATGTTTATATTTTATTAAAAATTATAATATGTTTCACGAAATATATTTAAACGGTCGTTAGTTTCCGTTAGACCTTAACTAACTTTATATATCCGTTAAATAAAAAAGAGAAGGGCTTAAAATGTCGAAATGGAAACAAGTGTATCAATGCCAAATCCAAATATTTTTACCAAAGCCTGGCCATAGGATCTAAATTTTCTACAGAAACCACTCAGTAAGGTTTATGAGATTTAATGCAGCAAAAAGGCATTGTGGGTGAACTTTAACCCGTTTGATCCGGGGCTAAATTTTATATATACTCACTTACCCGTTAGAGATAGAACACAACCTGATGTGCCAATATTGTCGATCTCTGAAATTCAAATTATTATGCAAGAGAAAACAGACAACATACTTGATTGGTCATAAGAGTTTTAGTTTCGGTCCTGCCAACACAGTTTTAGTTCATTTATAGGATTTTATATATCATGAATGAATCAAGACAATCATACATCGGCAACAACGGAGAAAGTAGGGTATCGACGTGATGGTTATTGAAAGAGAGAGGTGAGCAACTCTCTACCAAGAGTTCCTATTTTTATTCCTCAACATTTTCAAAAGGATGATTTAAAATTGTGTTCCAAGTAAATATCATGGTTCCTTTTTTTATATATAAATGATGTATTACTTACAAAGTAGCATGTAACAATAGTTCTGGTCATTTCTGGACAAAAAAATACAACCAGAATGGGACAAAAATGCTCCTGTAGATGGGTGTATTAACACATTGACCTGCAGCAATGCAAGATCACATGTTACACATTTATTAAAAATAGATAAAAAAACACTAATAGATATATGATAATCCATCCCATGACTTAAACAGATAACAAAGTAGTAGCAAGTATAATGTTCATTTTATATTTTAATACCTAGGCGCAAGATTGTAAAGAGCAATTAAATCCCATAGCATACCCTTTTTCATTTGCTACTGTTACATAATGCATCATCTTTAAGAAGAGTTAAACTATATTGAATTATAAAATGAGTTTCCCAACTATCATAAACCTATAGAAAGATATATCCAAACAAAAGCTTTTACCGTCGAACCTTAGAAATTCAAGAAACGACAAAGAAGTGACGAGTAGCCGATTCATTCTGTACCTCAGAAGTAGTGCGTCCCTACTTCTTCCGTCTTCTCTAACCTTTTACACAATGAATAATAATAAATTCAATTAAAATAAAGTTAAAAATAAACACCAAGACATAGTAGAGTATCACTCAAATCAACATTCGAATCAACAATAATTTAAACCTATCCTCCTGCTACCAATTAGACTATGCAACCAGTTTCATCCTTTATATGGTCTTTATAAGTTATGTTTATATTTCGTTCATGTATCTTATAAGTACACGAATCCCTAATTAAAAAGACGTTTACCTTGGAAATTTGGCTCCCAAAATGTCTCTGTATATAATTTCTTCAATTGTAACCATCACCAATGCTCAGTGACGGACCCAGGAACATCGCTTGTGGGGGGCAATTTTTTTTTTGGCAATGGCAAAAAAATGTGAAAGAAAAAACTAAGATCGAAATGATAAATCAAGTATTTTTAGTTAGAGATAAGGATTTATAAGATTTTGAAGTGTTGAATTTGAGTTTTAATACGTGAGTGGGGGGAAATTTGAATCTCGAGTGGGGGGCACTATCGAAAAAAGGTCAAAATTACACTAAATTTTTGACTTTTTCGACGAGCCATGAGGGGCACTTGCCCCTCATATTTAACAAATAGATCCGTCCCTGCCAATGCTACCCTCTAACTCATCATCAGTGCACATTTTAACCTGATCCACCCATATTGCCAAACCCTTTATGCGACACCAATAAAGAAAATATTTAGATTTTTAAATTAAATTGAAAACGAAAAATACCTCTTTTTTGAAACAACATTTGGGCTTTGCTATTATAAAAATGGCTGTTTAAATCTAGATGTTACGCTTTGTGGGCTCACAATGTTTATCAATGACCTGGGTGGACTGCTTGTTGTAAAGCCACCAGTTAGCTCGCGACGGTCAGCAGAGTGGCCTGATCTTCTTATGGTCCACTAAAAATGCCGAAGTTCCAACTTCATATAATATAGGAATAACTCCCTCTAACCGTACCTACATCAAATGAATATATGCAATCATTGAGTAAAAGTCCTAAATTATTAGTTAGTTGTCCAAATACCACAATAGACTTTATTACATATAACTAAACATGAAGGAAACATATAAAGTACTCATATTTCTATTATGATATGCAATACACACATTTAGTCAACCATTAAACCGATAATAATGTTAACTTCTCGAAATCTAAAATTCAAAATTTCATCTCAGTGTCGCCTTCCCTTTCAATCACATTACTATATGGGCCAAACATCATCTAACAATGCAATGCATGGGTACAGCTATCGTGCGATCTAGTATCGACTACCGAGCTCAAATCAGACTCTTTTAGCTTATCTTTTTAAAAAAATTATGCAAAGATCAGACTCGAGGTTACTATTAACCAATAGATCTTGATTGATGATTAGTGTGTGAAGATCAAGGTGTAATTAGTGTGTGTGTTTA
>BQNB010067845.1:0-34047 GCA_026074375.1 Tanacetum coccineum | reverse complement strand
CTATAGAGCCCGATTCCCGATATTATCCTATTACAACATTAACTAATTAAAGACCGAAGCTCCATCGTAGAGTGACCGAACTTCCTTGTTCGACTTAATAAATTGAGGCTAACAATCTCCCCCGAAGTGAGGTCTTGAACACGGGAACGAGCTTCCTTTATTGACTCAATAAAATTGAGGCTAACAAGTAGTAAGAGGAATAATGCAAATGGAATTCAGAAAACTAATAAGTATTCTATTCTTAGTGACTTTGAAGATGATGATATGGAGGAGATTAATGAAATGGCTAATAGAGAGATAGTGGATGGGTATATCATAATGAAAAAACAACCTAAAGTGACTGAAATGAAAGATTGGACAGATGATATGAAGTGTTACTTTAAGGCTAGTTAGAAACTCCATGTTGAAAAGAATGGTTAGGATAATCATATTGTTGAATTGGAGGATGTGTATCAGGTTCATGATGGAATGGCAGGATGTATGGGATTGAATGATTTACATGGAATGGATGGTGATGTGTTGCGGGACCACAGACTTTAGTCTTGGTCCCTGTGTGAATGTCTCCTATGGATTTAAAAATAGGAATATGGAATGTCAGAGGAATGTGCTCATCCACAAAACAGGATGAGGTTATTAATCTTATTGCTGAGGAAAGATTAAATGTATGTGTTACTTTGGAAACACACCTAAGAGTAATCAACTTCATAAGGTGTGTAATAAAGTCTTTGGTATGTGGGAATGGCAATCTAATATGCAGCATTGTGATAAAGAGTGCAGGATTAATATGGGATGGAATACCTCTGTAGTTAATATTGTGGTTCTTCATTTTGCTAGGCAGAGTATGTTATGTATTTTGGAAAGTGTGGACAACCAGTTTATTTGCTTTATAACTCTGGTATATGCTGCTAATAGTGGTGTGGATAGAAGGTAGTTGTTGAAAGAGCTTCATGGATATAAAAGCATTGTTAATGGCAAAGCTTGGGCTATTGGTAGGGATTTTAATGTGACTCTCAACATTAATGAGCACTCTGCTGGGAGTTCTTGTCTGTCCACTAATATGAAGGAGTTTAGAGAATGTGTAAACTAGATTTAAGTGGAGGATTTAAACAGCTCTGGTCTACATTATACTTGGACAAAGAATTTGCTTCAAGCTAAAAGTGGTGACCTATCATGTATCCTTAAAAAACTGGATAGGATTTTGGTTAATGATGAATTTACTAGCATATATTAGCATGCTCATGTTATTTTCATGCCCTATTTAATTTCTAATCATAGTCCAACACTACTTATTTTTCCTAAGGAAGTTAAAAAGAAAAAGAAACCTTTTAAGTTTGCAAACTATATTACTTATAAGAAGGAGTTTCTTAAGACTGTAGAGGATGGATGGAAGATGGAAGTTACTGGATTTAATATGTTTGTTTTGTCAAAAAAGCTGAAAGCCCTTAAGCATCCTCTCAACAATCTCAACTGGGGGAATGGAAATTTGGGGGAAAAAGTTAAAAGATTGAAGGCTGCTGTTAAGAAAATTCAAATTACCATTGATAATGACCCTCACAACAAGAGCTTGAGGGATGAAGAAAGTATGATCTTGAAAGCATATATGGAAGCTGTTGTTGATGAAGAAAAATTATTATTCCAGAAATGTAAAGTGAAATGGTTGGCTTATGGAGACAAAAATAATTATTTCTTTCACAAGGTCTTAAAAGGGAGGTACCAAAGGAGTAGAATTTAGTCTATCTTTGATGAAAATGGACAGAGATTTAACGGAGATCAAGTGGTTGGTCAATTTGTTAATCACTTTATGAAGTTTTTAGGAACTAGTGTGCCTGTTATCCCTATTCCTGATGATGAGATGTTTTTTCCATGACTCTAACTGCATTGGAGGCCTGCAATATGGTTATGGATGTTACTGACAAGGAGGTTAAGGATGCTATGTTTGGGATTGATGATAATAAAGCCCCAGGGCCAGATGGTTTCTCTGCTAAATTCTTAAAAAAAGTTTGGTCTATTATGGGGAAGGATGTATGCAATGCAATTAAAGAAATCTTTTCTTCTGGTAAGATGTTGGGGGAATTGAATGCTACAATTATCTCTTTGGTTCCTAAACTACCTACTCCTTTGAAAGTATCTGACTTCAGGCCAATTGCCTGTTGTAATGTTGTGTATAAGTGTATAAGCAAAATTCTCACATGCAGGATAAAGGGGTGTTTGGATAAGCTGGTGAATTCAAACCAGAGTGCTTTTATCCTTGGCAGACAAATTCAAGATAATATTTTACTTGCACAAGAACTCATGAAGGGTTATGATAGGAAGGAGGCCAAAGAGGGTTGCTTGTAAAATTGATATACAAAAGGCATATGACACAGTTAACTGGGATTTTATGAAAAGTCTTCTTAACAAATTTGGTTTCCATCTTAAAATGATTTCTTGGCTTATGATGTGTATTAGGACTGCAAAGTTCTCCATCAATATTAATGGAGAGAGTTGTGTTTTTTTCCATGGTGGTAGAGGATTGAGACAAGGGGACCCTTTATCCCCTTACCTCTTTACTCTAGTTATGGAATTTTCACTTTTCTAATGGAAAGAAATGTTAGAAAGACCACTGGCTTTACTTATCATTTTGGATGTAGGAGTTTGGATATTACACACATTTGTTTTGCTGATGATCTTTTAGTCTTCAGTCATGGTGATTCTATTTATGTGAAGGTAATCAAAGATACTTTAGAAGAATTTGGGAAGTGTTTTGGTCTTCTTCCTAACTTCAACAAAAGCACTATCTTCTTTAGAGGTATCAATGGAGAAGATCAACAAACTCTCCTTAACATTCTTCCTTTTACTAAAGGCTCTCTTCCTGTTAAGTATCTATGAGTACCTCTTATTAGTAAGAGACTGGGTGTAAGTGACTGTAAAGGGCTGGTTGATAAGATAAAAAGTAGAGTTGGGCATTAGAAGAACAAATTTTTATCATATGCTGGTAAGATACAGCTTATTGCATCAGTATTCGAGTCTATTCATAGGTATTGGAGCTTTGTGGTTCTGTTGCCAAAGACTGTGGTTAATGACATTAACAAAGTTCTAAAGAGTTTTCTGTGGGGGCATGGTGAGTCTTCAAAAGGTAGTGCAAAGGTTTCTTGGAAGATTGTGTGTAAGCCAAAAACTCATGGTGGCCTTGGTTTGAAGGATCTCGCAATTTGGAATAGAGCCCTTCTGGTTAAACATATTTGGAATATAGCTACAAAGAAAGATACCTTCTGGGTCAAATGGATTAGCACTTTCAAATTAAGGGAAGGTAGTATTTAGGTGATTCAAAAGGAGAACACTGATTGTTGGGGATGGATGAATCTCTTGGATATCAGAGACATGGTTGTTAATCACATTAAGTATAAGCTGGGTGATGGTCAGGGTACCTTTATGTGGTATGACAACTGGAGTGGCTTAGGTCCTTTGATTAATAACACTAATTACAAGATATTATATGATGCTAGGATCAACAAGAATGGGTGTGTGGCTGATATGATAGAAAATGATGGATGGAAATGGCCTAAAGAATGGTATGATACTTTGCCTAATATTACTAGTATTGTTGTTCCTATTTTGAGTAATAGAGGTGATACTATTACTTGGGTAGATAATGATGGTGCTATAAGAATTTTTTCTATGAAGCAAGTTTAGTGTGATCTTAGAGATAACACTGAGAAAGTTAGATGGAAATCTTTGGTATGGTTCACTTAGAACATTCACAAACACTCTATTATTTTATGGATGGCTATTCAAAACAGACTTTTAACTCATGATATAATGAAAAAGTGGGGTAGTTTTGATATGATGGTGTATGCTCTATGTAAGAAGAATGATGAATCCCATGATCACTTGTTTTTTAAATGTGACTTTTCTAAGGATTTATGGACTGCTGTTCAGCAACAAATGGAATTTTATGTTCAGGATGTGGAATGGAACAATATTGTGAGCTTAATGGCTAATAATCCTTATGGTAATAGTATTCGTAGTGTTATCAAAAGATTATGCTTTTGAGCTATAGTCTATTCAATTTGGCAAGAGAGAAATTATAGAATTTTAAAAGGTCAAAGTAGAGATTGGCAAACTGTGTTTGCAGTCATCTGTGATACTATAAGATGCAAACTGATGGGCTTAAAAGTCAAGAAGACAATTGCAGTAACGAAAGTTGCTGATAAGTGAAATATCAAGATGGATTATACTGATTGATCTTTGTGGAATAACAGATGGCTGGTAATTTGTTGCTGGTTTTCTTGGATTTTAAGGAGGTATCTTACTTCTGTTTGATTGGCCTTGGGAGGAATCCATAGTTTTAATTATGCTCCTTTTGATCCTTAAAACCTCAACATAAGGCAGTTTCATGTTCTGATTATGATGAATTCTTTTACAGTTTATAAAGATTCATATGAACTTTGAGGAAGGTTCAATTTTGGCTTGTTAATTTTGAAGGCCTTATTCTTGGATTTGAGACCATACAGTGAATAACCTTGTATCTTGGTTATTTGAATACTTGTTCCTTGGTTTTCTCAATTGGCATTGGTAGGGATTGACTTGGATCAACTAAACTTGTTTTCTTTATGACCAAAAGGTAGGTTTTTCACTGTGTAGGGTAATGGTCTGCAGGATAGCTTAAGTACCAAAGAATAGTGAGCTGTGAAAGATGAAGCTACTTGGTCTTAGGTTTAAGCTATCATAGGGGGTCTGGTTGGTACCCATTTAAGGTGTGTGTTCCCAGGTTCTGATGCCTTTTAGCTTTTTCTAAGATGGAAATGTAAGAATCTGGTATAGCCTTTAAATGGAGAGGTTTGGGGGCTATAGCTTGCATAATGATGCCCTTTCTGTGTTTTATCCTTAGTTATTGTGGATGTGGGCTTAATGATCATTGGATAACACAGGAAGGGAAATGTAGTTTTGAAGCTATGGTCTTGGTGCGTTTTGGGTGAAATAAAGTTGGATCTGCTACAAAGCTTTATGATGGATGAATGCTCTGTTTCCTTTGTTTTGGCTGACTTGTGTAAGTGATGTCAGACTTACTTCTTTAGTTGTATCCGAGATCTATAAGTATCAGACATATGGTCTTGTTTGTATTTGATCTCCAGTTGTATCTAGGATTGTTTGTTGTTCTGGTTGGGCATGTCCAATCCAGTTGTATTGTGGTTTCTTGTAATTTGTTTTGAAAGTAATAATATATGTCACCCTTTTGCACCAAAAAAAACAAGTACATGTTTTGCTTCCTTCAAAAGTGTTACTTATTTCGCAACCTTCAAAAGAAACCCAGAAATTTTTTCAAGAATAAGCTGTTTTGATGAGAGTTTTCAACCACAAATAAGCTATAACCTTAAAAACCAAAGTTTCTACAAAGTTTCTAACAACAAAAACTTGTTTCTGATGATTTTCGAATGACTTTTTTTTTCTTTTCAAACCGTGAACAAAAACTGCCCAAAATCTAAGTAAGATAAGAAGATTAATGGTAAAAGAAGTTGTTTTAAACTTATAGAAACTAGTAAGTGAAAACTAAAATAAGCTTAACAAACTATTCCTAAAAAACACAAAATAAGCCGAGACCTGAACAGCTTATATGTAAGCTCGAAATAAGCTACAAATTATCCTATCAATAAGCTACTAGAGATGATGTAACAAAAAATCCATAGATAAGAAGACGTGATTCTATAAAAACACAACTTTAGAAGAAGTTTTGCACTAAAAAAACACGTAATCGTTTCAAAACACTAATAACCTGCTACTATTCATCAAAAAAAAAAACCAAATAAGCCCATACAAGTCAGCCCAAAAGATACGAATTGAAAAACATATGGAGATAGACATATTATAGTTTTATACAAGGCTGTCAAGATCGCGATCCTACCTGGGATCGTTTTTGTCTTTGCAAGATCGAGATCGTAAGATCGGATCGAGATCGTGAGATCCTACCAATTTATCATGTTTTATAAGCAACGGATAAACGAATGAAGCTATTTTTATTTCTACTCATCATCAAAGATAAATTTATATAATATCCTTTTGAAAATGTCAAAGTTCAAATATAAAATACCAAAGTAAAAGTAAAACACAAAAAAGTCAAGTTTCAATCGTCACATTCACGATTTAGCGGAATAAAATTACATAACATGCGTAATAAACGTCTCAAAACAAAGAACATGACTAATATCACTACAATTAAGCTATCTAAATTAAAACTTAAATGTTAATAGTTAAAACTATGAAAAGATAAAAGAAAAAACAACAATTACCTGTAAGAAACTTTTTGCTTCAGGTAACTAGAACGTGAGAAGAAGAACCCTAATTTGTTTCATATAATTTCAATTTGAGGAAAGTAGATAATTAGGTTTATTGATTAGAAAATCTGAAAATGAAACGTCAATAGTTGTTACTGAGATCAGCGGACTCGTATTGTTCTTTTTTGGGCCTAAAAAAAGTAATGGGCTAGTAAGTATGTAAGTCAATAAGTTAGTAACTTCGTAATTTGGTAAACTCGTATCGACACGCGATCTTACGATCTTACGTGCGAGTTTACGATCCCACTTATGTTCCTACCTCTGATGCGATCCTACACCGATCCTACACGATTTTATCAGGTGGGCACGTAAGATCGTACGATCTTACGTGTAAACTCGCGAGTTTGACAACCTTGGTTTTATAGTTTTTTTGAGTTAAAAAATAAGCTAAAGAGAAGCTAGAATAAGCTCGAAAATAAGTATGAACGCAATCACTAAATCCACCCGTGGCTCTTGATACCAATTATTATCCCAAATATTATCCACTTCACAACAATAAGCAACACAATAATAAGGCAAATGTAATAAGCTAGAAAAGAAGAAAGTAAAGGTTGAAAGATTAGATTAGAGAGAGAAATGAGGTGGATGATTCACACATATGTTACACACACATGAAATGAACCAATCTTCATGCGTGGAGAGGGTTTTATTTATAGTCCCTTGACCCTAGATGGCGTATGGGCTATTCTTTTGGGCCGGACTTGGCTTGTCTTGGGCTTTGAGCCCGAAACACGGACAATATTAGCTTAATGTCTAAGCCCGTTAATCCCGACTAGCCTATTACATAACAACACTAATTACGACTAAGACGACCGATAACATTCTTGTTCGACTTATATAAAAATAAGGTTAACACGTGGAACCCAAGAGTTCTATATAAAATTTTGATTTGTTTCACCAACTCCAATAGATTTAGATTGTACCAAACGAAATAAAGCTTTCACCGAGAATTTTTCGGACTGGTCTAAGACCCAAAACCTATTGTCAAGGCACCACGATCACTAACCTTACATTCCTTTTTTTTTCTAGCATGTATAATCAAGGAAAAAAAATTCATTAGTTTCTTCCCTTCCTTACACCAAATGTCACTCCAAAACTGTGTTTGAGAACCTCTTTTATCATAAATTTTCTCAAAGAAATATCAAATAACTCAGTATCTTTACAGTTACTTACAATACTTTGCCAAACTCGCAGAATAACGCATCTTTAATCATCATACTTCCTTTGTCTCAAATAAAATGTCAACAATGCTAATATGCTATTTTAGAATGTCTTAAAATAGATGTTTATATTTAAAAAAAAAGAGTTCAGTAGGTAAAGATGTTATTTAATTAGTAAGCAAATCACCAGGTTTCACACCTTTGACACATAATTATGAAAATGACACATCAGAGAAGAAGGTAGACCAGAATGATGAATTCAGTGAGGCTGATGATGTTGATAAATTGAAAGGTAATGCTAATGGGTCTATATCAGCGGGTCACTTCAAGGTTTCTGAAATTCCTAGAACAGGTGGATCCATGGTGGGTTTACTTGAAGATGTGATAAAAGTTGGACAGGTTATGGGATTCAAAATGGAAGGAGTCATAGCAAATTTGGAAGAACTCATTGGAACACAAGGAGGGAAAGAAGGTTATAGATGAATTTTCTATCTTTAAATATACAAGGCCTTGCCCAAAAGGCCAAGAAAGATTGGGTTAAAGATCTTAGTATCAAAAATAATGTGAATTTTTTAGTTATACAAGAAACAAAAATGGAAAAGATTGAGGACTTCTGTGTGAAACAGTGTTGGGGGAATTCGGTTTTTGATTATGTGTATAGTGAGGCGGTTGGAAATTCGGGAGGTATCCTTTGCGTATGGGATACTAATTCTTTTTGCAAAAACAGTGTGACGGTGTCTGATTATTTTGTGATTACTAGAGGTAAGTGGAGGTTAACGGGAAAGAATATGATGATTATTGGTGTGTATGCTCCTCAAGAGGGTAAAGAAAAACAAGCTCTTTGGGATTTTCTTCGTTTCGAGGTAGATAAGTGGAACGGGGATGTTATTATCATGGGTGATTTTAATGAGGTTCGTGTCAAATCTGATAGATTCGGAACTCATTTTAATCCACATGGTGCTCATAGATTTAATTCTTTTATTTTGGATTCGGGATTGGTTGAAGTTAACTTAGGTGGATGTCGCTTTACTTGGTGTCATAGATCCGCAACAAAGATGAGCAAGTTAGATAGATTCTTGGTTTCGGAGAGTGTTATTAGTGGAAGCCCGAACATTAAAGCTGTTACATTGGAGAGGTTCTTGTCGGATCATCGGCCTATTCTTCTTAAAGAAAATGGTTACGATTATGGCCCTACTCCATTTCGTTTTTTCCATCATTGGCTTGAGATGGATGGTTTTAACACATTTGTGGAGAACACTTGGAAAAACAGTCCTATGGTGGGAAATAATGCTCTTCTAAGTTTGATGAATAAACTTAGAAATCTTAAGAATCAGATTCGTATTTGGAATAAGAGTAATTCGGGGACCCGGAAAAACGATCAGCTTAGACTTAAAAAACAGTTGGAGGAAATTGATCTGGATATTGATAGAGGGCTTGGGAATGAAGAGCTGGTCAATTCCCGCTTAGCTATTCTTCATCAAATCCAAAAGATAGATAATTTAGAATCGAAGGAAAGGGCTCAAAAGGCTAAAATTAAATGGGCGGTAGAAGGAGATGAGAATTCCGGTTTTTTTCATGGTATCATAAACAAAAGGCGTAATATTCAAAATATTAGGGGGGTTATGGTTGATGGTAATTGGATTGAAAACCCGAATGATGTCAAGAAAGAGTTCTTCGACCATTTTGCCAATCGTTTTGGTAAGCCGGACAAACCTACTGCTTCTATTAGTCTTGACTTTCCTAATCAGATTTCTCATGAGCAAAGTGATCATATGGAGAGGGAGGTTTCTAATGATGAAATTAAGAAATCGGTTTGGGAATGTGGTACCGACAAAGCCCCGGGTCCGGATGGATTCACGTTTGGTTTTTTCAGACACTTTTGGCATCTTGTGGATAGGGATGTTTGTGAAGCGGTGAGGTATTTTTTTAAATTTTCTGATTTACCCAAAGGGTGTAATTCATCTTTCATTGCCTTAATTCCGAAAATTCCGGATGCTAATCTTGTTAAGGATTTTAGACCGATTAGCCTCATTGGTAGCATATATAAAATCATTGCTAAGATTTTAACTAATCGTCTTGTTGATGTCTTGGGGGGAATTATTAATGAGGTTCAATCGGCTTTCATTAAAGATAGGCAAATTCTTGATGGGCCTTTTATTTTAAATGAAGTCATGTCTTGGTGTAAGAAGAAGAAAAAACAAACTCTTCTTTTCAAAGTGGACTTTGAAAAAGCATATGACTCGGTAAGGTGGGATTTTCTTGATGATGTTTTAGGCAAGTTTGGGTTTGGGGATAAATGGAGAAAATGGATTCAATGTTGTCTTCATTCTTCGAAAGGGTCTATCATTATCAATGGTAGTCCAACCGACGAGTTTCAATTTGGTAGAGGTCTTAAACAAGGTGATCCGTTATCTCCTTTTTTATTCTTATTAATCATGGAAAGTCTCCATATTTCATTTCAAAGAGTGGTTGATGCGGGTATGTTCCATGGTATCGATGTTGGTGGTTTGGTTAATCTTTCGCACATGTTCTATGCGGATGATGCGGTTTTTATAGGTGAATGGAGCGAAAGTAATATAACTTCTCTTATCCATGTTCTTGATTGTTTTCATAAGGTTTCAGGTTTAAAAATCAATATGTGCAAAAGCAAAATCATGGGCATTGAAGTTGATAATGGTAAAGTCTCTCGAGCGGCGACCAAATTCGGATGTCTTGTTCTTAAAGCTCCTTTTTTATATCTTGGTTCTTATGTTGGAGGGGACATGAATAAAATTCAATCTTGGAAGGACATTATTGATAGAATTAGAAGACGTCTATCAAGATGGAAGATGAAAATGTTATCGATTGGAGGGCGGCTCATGTTAATCAAATCGGTACTTGGCTCGATGCCTATTTTTCACATGTCAATGTTTAAAGTTCCTGCAGGTGTCATTCAAATTCTGGAATCTCTTCGAAGTAAATTCTTCAATGGTCATGAGAGTTCGGGTAAAAAAGCTTCGTGGGTTCAATGGAAGAAGGCTCTTGCTCCTAAAGATAACGGTGGTCTAGGTATTTTTAGTCTTTATGCTCTTAATAGAGGATTGATATTTAAATGGGTTTGGAGATTTTTAGCCCATGAGCCTACGCTTTGGTCTCGTGTTATCAAGGCTATACACGGAGCCAATGGAAAGATTGATGAGATTTCGGGTAAAGGAGCTAATTCATGTTGGATAAATATTATTAAAGAGGTTAGGAGGCTTGAGGAAAAGGGTATTAACCTGCTTTTGTTCATGAAGAAGAAACTTGGGAATGGCCTTTCGACTTTATTCTGGGATGACGTGTGGTGTGATGGGGGCAAGCTTAAGAATAGATTCCCTAGAGCGTATGCTCTCGAAAACAGCAAACAAATTACAGTAGGTCAAAAACTTGCGCATCCTAGTCTTTACCATTCGTTTCGTAGACATCCGAGAGGAGGGCTGGAACTCACTCAAGTTGAAGAGTTAGCGAAAGTGATTAACCCTGTGGTGCTTACTCAGTCTCCTGATTCATGGTCTTGGACATTGAACAATTCTGGTGGTTATACCGTGGCTTCGTCAAGAAACATGATAGATTCGCGATTACTTCCGAAAGGTGATCTAAAGACTAGGTGGATTCGATATGTTCCCAACAAAGTGAACACCTTCGCTTGGAAGGTAATGACGAACTCCTTACCTACTAGATTTAACATTTCCAGACGTGGTATAGATATTGAGTCTCTATCTTGTGTGAATTGTGATGTCGGGATTGAAACCAATGATCATTTGTTCTTCGCTTGTAACACGGCAAAGAAGATTTCTAAATTAATAAATCGGTGGTGGGACGTGCCTTTTATGGATATTAACTCTTACGGAGAATGGAGGTCTTGGATCGATAATGTAAAACTGCCGAAGAAGAATAAAAGCATGTTCCAAGGTATTTATTTTGTGATGTGGTGGCTTCTATGGAATTTTCGTAATAAGAAGATGTTCGAGGCCAAGCCCAAATCTAAGGAGACGTTTTTTGATGAGATTATTTGTAGTTCTTATTACTGGTGTCGGTATAGATGCAATACTTTGTTTAGCTGGGACGATTGGTATAAAAACTCGTCACTTATTTCTTTGTAATTTCTAGCTTCTTGCTAGTTTTTCTTAATAAAAGTCGCCGTTCAAAAAAAAAAAATTAGTAAGCAAATCACCTAGAATGAGTGCTTTATAATAAACATTTAATTTAAAGACGAATTGAGAATATCTTTTGAAAATGCTTTATATATCCGATTTTAATTCATTTGGATATCAAATTTTATTTAGATATCAAACTTTATTTGGATATTAAGGACTAATCCCACTCTTCATTTTCATTTTAATCCAGTGGATCAGATTAAAACCAAAACCTATTTCCATCCTTTTTTTAATATTATTATCTCCTAAACCGTTAATCGTTAAGCGGAAAAAATATACAATCACAACGAGCATTTAATTATCTTTTTACAGATTGCACTTTGATATACTTTCGACATAATTTTTTTTCGTTTTTTCACGTTTTTTTTTAGTTTTTTCCCTTTTTTTCGTTTTTTCGTCTTTTTTTCAAATTAGTGTTTAATCGCATGTGATTTTTTCATGCAAGTTTCAAAAACGTGAAAAAGAATGAAAAAAATGTTTGTCGAAAGTATATCGAAGTGCCCGTCTATAGAAAGATAATTAAATTTGATCATGACGGTATAATTTGTTTTATTTAACGATTAACGGTTCATGAGATATTTAAATTATAAAATATAGGTGAAATATTAAAATGATTTTAATCTTATCAATTGATTTCTTTTTAGATGAATAGTGAGAATGAGTCCTTAGTATCTATTATTTATTACTATTACTACTAACTTATAATGCATTTAGGACATTTATTTTATAAATGCTTAAAAATTCAGACTTTTAATCTTGCTTGTTATGGAAATTTTATATTTTAATCTATGCTATTAAGATAAGGATGTACAATCTTTACCATCCATCCCATTTTAAAAAACCACATTTTAAAGTGACATGTTTCACTTCTTAATTAAGAAATCACTTTTATTTTTAAATTCAAATATCTTTTTTTCTATTTTATTATGGTCTAATTTCACCAAATTTTCTAAAATTTTTGTGCTCATTAATATTGTGATTCAAATTTTTACAATCTTAACCTTAATTTGAATACAAACCTGATGGGTAAGAGTGTAAGATTTGTTCACCATACAAATAGTCAACGGGTATCCATCGCCGCATTACGTGAATACCATGCTAGCTTAGTGCAAATAAAAAGTATGTATCCAAACTAATCCAACGTTTCTGAGGTTAAACGGGATGAAAATCGCGGGGAATGAATCAGAATGTTGGCCGTTGGGTTCATAAAAGTTCAAGCCCATGGGTGAGAGTTATGGGCTGGGAAAATGAGGTGTAATCTAGGGGTGTTGATCGGTTCGGTTATCGGGTTATTCGGTTAGTTCGGTTAAATTTTTTTGGGGTCAACCCGAAAAACGAATCGAACCAAACTAGAATTCAATCGAACCAAAAACCGAATTCAAATTCGGTTCGGTTCTCAGGTTTACCCGAATAACCCGAATTTCACTGTTTAAAAAAAATTGAATAATTACATAGATTTTTAGTAAACAAAAAATTATTATTAACATAAAAATGGTTTTTTTTAATATTACGATAACATTTTAATGGTATTTATATATATAAATATAAAAAAAATATATATCTATAACATATATATGGGGCTAACTATGAGTGTGTAAATATGAATTAGTGATTGGATGCCACCTCAATGATGACATGGCACCCACATGGCATGAATTTTCAGAAATTATTAAAAAATTTAGCCATGCAAAGATTCGAACCCTGGTCAATAGATAGAAAGAATACCCGTCCAACCACTGTACCATTTGAGATTTTGTAATTTAGACTTCAAAAGCAACATAGCTATGGTTTAATAAATATCTATTCCTTTAATATTCGTATATTCAGAACCGTATTCACTTCAAACCCTAATAGCATTTGATATCCATGCCCAGACCTTTGACAACACCTCTAATTTCTTGGAAGCTGCTTACTTGTCTTCTACATTCCGTACCTCTCCATGTGAAAGATCCATCGCATGCATGCCGATATTCGTTTAGTTTAATTTATTTATTTGGTTTTTTCTCCCAATTATTGATTATTATTATTATTATTCACTTTTAGCGAAGCAGGAATATGGCATCATATGAAGCAACAACATCCGCTTCTGAAGTACTTGATGAAGAAAAGTAAGTGTTAATTATCTTTATATCGATAGTATAGTTCTATTATTTTCCAAATATTTTTCATTACTATCGAAATCATGTAAAAGAAATCACTATCAGAACCAAATTTAATTAATGCTTTTCAGGGTATTATGGTGAGTGCGAGAAAAGAGGTGGTTACATGGAGGTCACTGGTTTTACTCCCGAGGTTACTTTGCTGAAAGAGATGGCATCCTGCAATCACTAGCAAGGCGTGCAAAGGTCAGTTCAGATCAACAGACTTGCATATTAGTATTACTTTATAATGATCAATTGTTATGTAATTATAAGTTCAACATATAAATAAACTAATAACATCAACGATCAAAGGGTATTAATGGGATATGGTGACACAACCGGAGTTTTTGGATCATGGAGTTTAAACACTTACAGGAATTGGCTTGAACCACTGCCTGATGGAAGTTATTGTCCCTTTATATAGGGATAAATAGCTTTTCATGCTAATGCACTTCCTTGGCGCATCTGATTTTGATTAAACGGGGCAGTTGGTATGGCCTGGTGCAAGAATGTTAAATAAATATATTTCAAATAATGTCGAGATTCTGCAATACCTTCTGTCCAAATTATTTGTATATATCTCTAAAGATATGGTCTGATGACTGATCTTAGTTAATTCTGCGAATCATCTAGGTTGGAACATCACTTGGTGCTACAAAAGGATTACTTTTGCGTGGTGGGAGTATCTTAGAAAAGTTTGATGTAGTGAACTCAGTTATTTTAGACAAAACAGGGACATTGACCATTGGCAAACCTGTTGTAACAAAATTATTGACGACAATATCTTATGAATTTTCCAAGTTACAGTTGAGTATTATTCTTATTTTAGCTTCTGCTTTTAGATAGATTGTAACTTAAGGTAAATTAAAATGAACCAACTATAGAGTGGGCGATCATATTTTGTAGGAAACCACAATTTTTAACTCTGGCACAGTAGCTGAGTCTTGCTATATTCTGACAGGAAACATATATCAATGATGTCATTTGCTAATATTATAATGTATTTTACCATCTGTTGGATGCTTTAATTTAAGGGCGAAAACAACTATGATGCAGGCTAAATTCAGATGAGAAATGGTCTGAAACTGATGTACTAAAGTTAGCTGCTACAGTTGAATCTAATACAATTCATCCAATTGGGAAGGCTCTCCTGGAAGCTGTTGACTGCGAGAGCCCATAAGCTGCATCTCCTTGTGATAAAATAGCTGAGCATCCAAACAACACTTGTGGCCTTCTTATACGTCCTGTAAGGGACTACAGTGATCAGATTGAACAACCCTTCACAAGTATTCAGATGCAGTTTATTCTGAATCACTTAAAGCACTTTTTGATTTTTTGAAATTTTGCTTTTTTCTTTCTTTATCTACCTCCATAAGAAATGTCTTATATTCACAGACGATGGTGGAAAGGCTAAAGAGATTGCAATTAGCATATCAAGAAACTCAAACATGCAAGTTGAGTTTCCAATTGAGGCCCCTATGAAAGATAATGGTATCAAACAAAACTCTTACATGGAAAATGGGAAAACAGTGATCAGATTGAACACCCTTCACAAGTATTCAGATGTAGAAATGGCGTTTAATGAAGACGATCCTGACGGTATGTCATAAAGTAGTATAATTTAAAGATGGTGTCTGTGATTGTTTATTTTGGAAATTCTGTTTTTCCAGTTGCAGAATTTCAGACACATATGAAAGAACTTAAAATTTCGTTTGATCAGGAAAATATACGTTTTATTAAAAGACAGCAGGCACAGGAAGAGACAAAACAGCTATCGAGTACCTTTTGACAGAACTACAGATTTGGACTGATGAGAAAACGATGCAAAGTGAATTTGAAAAGAAGGCTCAGATTGAGGAACTACTGGCTCGACTGAAGATTCTAATCTCAGCATATTTAAGAGAGATTGCGTATATGAGTAGACAAGAATATAACAAATCTTTATCCTTCTGTACCAAGACGTTGGATATCATATTATTATTGGAAGCTTTGCCTAAGCGATAGATGACAGAGATGGAAGCACGCTACTCTCCCCAACTTGAAGAAACTAACACTGTGTAATTGTCTATGCTCAACAACAAAAGACCTGCTTTCTTATGCAGAACAAAAATTGGAAGCTTTTGGAAAGTACAAGTCTGATAACATCTCCACATTTCAAGACCCATCTTCTTCAAAAGTTATAAGTTTCTTATTCAATATTTGGCTATTCATATTCATAGCTGCATTTTGAAAATCTAATACTTTTAGCTTTTTAACTTGGTTTAATGTCAGATTCCTACACCTTCTTCCTCGGGTATTAATCCTATACCGTGAATCATCGACTCAGGTAAGCACTCTTCTGTTACACTAAATAGCACATTCTAATTTCAAACTAAACATTAGCGAACAAATATAGTTTTGGATATATCCTCGATTTAAATTCAATGTACTTGATAATTTGATATTTAACAATGGTTTTATTTAATCCTATCATGTGTAGACCATACTCAAATTTCTATTGGTCACAATAGAACCTGTAACAAGTATCAAATAGCTCTAACGTCTAAAATTTATCCAAGAAGGCATTCCAGTCCCAAAAATTACCGTCATTGGGCACCGATGCTCTGGCAAGACAAGTGTTCTAGAATGCCTTGCCTGTGTAACTTTACTTTCTTTGTTTGCTTTTATTTATTTTGACAGGACCCAATGGAACATTATTGTCAATTTAGACCGTAGAATCATAGTGTATAAAACATCACCTCGACATATAGCAATTCATAATGTGTTTAAGGTATGTTCGGATATAGTATTAAACATATAGGGTTGTGCAAATCACGGGTAAAACTTGACCTCTTTTACAACCCGCCTGACTATTTTAGGGATTATATGTGTGTCATAAAACAAGAATCCAACCCTAAACTGAAGCAACGTTTCATTGACTGAATTTATTATACAGATTTGGGGTAAGTTCCCATTGTGATTTATTTTGCCTAATTATGTGCAATTACCCAATTGCTTACATTGGAAACTACTTGATTTCAGATTATTTTATCTTTACATATGCATGTGAACACATTATCTTTACATATGCAAGTGAGACGAACATGGGATGCATGTATAAGACCTAAAGAAAGGTGAACACATTATTATTTTCTTTGCTGGTATCTAGATGTAACAAAGCATGCATTTCATAGCTTTTCATTAACATGATACAATATGGATGTATTGAAAGTAGGACTGTTATCAAAATCATAGTTTCTTTATTCATTGTTCATCATGATATATTATAAATGGACATAAACATGATAGTTGTCAGTTGAGTTTGGTCATATTTGAACATGCCCTGACATAAGGGTTGGCATGTGGGATGCCTCTTTGTTACTTTTTGACTCAACGGGTTGTTAATGTGATTCTTTGGTGTACAAATAAAGATATTCGTTATCAAACTATAAACAATCATAACATCCAAAAATCATAAGCATCTAACCTAAGGTATGCAAGTAAATCTATAAATCAACGACTAAAAAGGTGTTTGGTATTGCATATTTTTAGCTTAACGAAAAAATGTTGATCTTTTCATATCATCGAGAAACTTGAACAACCACCTTTTATCTTCCTATTCTAACAATTAAATATACTAAAGCACATGCATCATGAGCTCACTTTGGCATGATACAGGTTTCAAAGTAATTAAAATATGAATGAACCAAATCTAAAGTCAGAATATAGTGTGGTTCAACATTCTATGCATGGTTAAAAGTCAATAACAGATTTTTCGTCTTTGAACTTTTAGAACATTTAAGCATTTATGTGAGATGAAGAGAAGGTGAATACTATACTTTAGCTTTCCGTGAGATCAAGAACATGTGCAATAACACATGAATGTAATAAAAGTCAACGTCAAACATTGTCGCAAACTACATAGGCGTATTATCTATATTATTATAGTTGGGTGAATTCAATAATAGACGCCTGTTGGCATTCCAGCCCTCTCTTCGCCTTTCATGGCCACATATCTTTCCGACTAAGGAATGGGAAATCCTTCTCATGTTCCATGAATCCATTTTGAATTTCATCCGGGAAAAGCCATCTTTTTCTCAACAATGCCTTTGTCATTTGATCCAATAGTGTTCCGTTAGATAGGAACAGATTTGATAAATACTGGTAACGATAAAAAAAATTCAAAGAAAAAAAGGACCCGCCCGTATACCTATTCCTCACGTAACATATTAAACAGTTCATTTGTATTTTAACAAAACAACAAATGATCTCAAATAGTTTAACAGTTTCAAAAATAACTTAAATGTAAGATTAAAACAAATCTTGCTAACAAACATTTCTTACATACATAATTACTTTACTATTATGTGTTCACGGAATATATATTAGATATTAACTATATTAACAAAGCATCAACCTAAAAATACATTTACTTATTAGATTAATTAACAATCAAAACATAAAACAACAACGTGAGGGTTTTGAAACTGTGATGACAAGCTATTGACCGGACCAAAACAGACGGACCCGGACCAAACTAAACCGTTTAATATTGAACGAACCAAAACACACCACCTTGGCCTACCTAAACCGTTTTGATTAATTCATGGCCAAGTGTACTCAACGCTCAAAATTATTAAGCCACACTCACACTAACCTTTTCTATAAAAAAAATGTCTGAAGCGAACCCGCCCTTTGGGCGGGTTACATAACTAGTATATATATATATATATATATATATATATATATACATACATATATATATACATACATACATATATATATATACATACATACATATATATATATATATACATACATATATATATATATATATGTACTAGTTGCAAAACCCGCTGTATGACTTGTGATTATTGTTTTTAATTTTATTTTTGGCTATATTTTTTTTAAATGTCTTTATTGTAAAACAATTTTTAAACCATTTGTTTATGTAATTGTTTTTTTTAATAAAGTTTCAAAATGAAGGTGGTTCGATTGTTTTTTTGTTCGTTAAACAGATACATGAAAAAGAAACATTCATGTACACAACCTCAAATTCAAGGAAAGATTAAAATAATCTATAATAAAGTAGTTACTTAAAATGAAATGGTATATATGCATGTATGACCTATATAACACGCGAGTTGCTCGCGTCAAGTGCTTGAACATAGCATATATTTTTTTAAAGTTTAGGAGAATAGGTAAAGAAGTGCTCACTCAGTTGCATTACCCAAACGCTCAGCTAGAGGAATATTTCTCAGTTTACATGTGTCGGTAGAACATTTATCAACATTTAGGTCTCAGTTGAGCATGTGTAATTTAGAAGCATGGAAAATAACAAAAAAATTGATTTTTCCCCTAAAGGCAGCTAGTTAGCTGATACAATTACAGACAGAACACCAATAAAGCTGATACAATTACAGAACACCAGTAAAGCATGAGATTTTCTTAGCCATGCTCCCATACAACATTCAGACTCGCACGTCACTCATAGTTAACCAAATATACATGCATGAAGTACTTACTGAAACTCTTGGGTGACGAATCATTAACTTTAACACCCTTTAGTTGGTGTTTTTAAAAAATCTGTCGAAACTGAGGTTATCATTCGACTCATCTTCAATTTCTGCAGTGAACCTACTACAAACGTTGTCAGGATTTATAGTGTCACAGCGTGCATGTAATTCACTTGCAGGACCCTTTAATATATCATTTACCAAACAAATCTTCTTAGGTTTCCTTCATGGCAGGTCTACATCTGACTCATCGTTTTCAACAGCCGCATTATTCCCAATTGTAGCACCTTCAGTGACAATGTTTTTGTGTTGGCATTGACCATTATTCACGTTGCTAGAAATCAACCCCGAGGAGCCATCATTTATACCTTTCTCCGGTAATCTTTCTTGTGCATTTCAGCAACATATTCACTGCTTTTAGAAATGAAACAATGGTAAGTGAAAATTCATATGAATGCAAAATTGAATGATGGTACAATTACCTCAAATTCACACACGTCGTAAAGAAAAATTGATAAATTCACTTGTTTGAGTACTTTTTTCTTTGTTCAGATTGACATCCATTGACAGCAAGTAGATTAACAGCTCACATCGATGTGATGATGTCAAAATATGTGAGCTACTAACGAACTATGAAGCATGACACATATTTGTTTTATAGAAACATAACTGCTATGCTCATCTTTTCCATTTCCCAACGGCGTTCCTTGTTGTTCAAATAGCTTCAACAAATTGCCTATCATTTGGACAGATTGTAGATGCATTTAGTTAAAACAGAGTAAGATGCACAACTTGTTAACATGTCTTTATATAAATTAATGTGTACACAGTGAAAATGGTTGAGAAGACAACATGTTACCTAATGAAACTGCACTTGGTGTACTTAAATACTTCTACCTTCTTTTGTGGATTTGTCATCCTGCATTACGAAAACCTTAGCATTCAGCTTTGAGTGACCATAATGATACATCATCGTTGTTTGCTTCAAAATTGTCATTCGGGTTGTTGCTCCTAAAAATCCAATTCACAATTATATAAATCATAATCAATCTACGGAGGCACCGATACATTTCAGCCCACTAATAAAAAAACATCAGACTAAATATCACTTTGTTCAAAAGCATCAAATTCGTTGAGTAATTGTATCACTATTGTCGGTAAATGTAAATAAGAAAAAAAAACAACTTACTCGCGTTCGTTAAGTAATTGGGTCAAAATTATCACCTTTAGTACAACAAAATGAAATATCAAAGGTGAAATTAAGCAATTTAAACACAAAAGAGATGATCCATTAATAATATCCACACATCGTCTTCATCCTCACTTTATTCTTCTCTTTCACTAACGTCTGCAAGACCAATTCATATACTGAACCAACCCATTGTACCAACGCACTGAATCCACCCAACACACTGAACCCAAGCAGCTTCTTAATTTTAGAGAACGTCTTAGAAGAAAAACCCGTAACTTGCATCTTTTTAATTTGATAAGCAAAATTATACGAATTTAAATATATTTTCCAAAATTAGCTGATATTTTTTTAAAGCATGACATATTTGATTTTCATTGTATATCACAACTTATATATATACGTTCACCGCCTCAATGTCCGTAACTACACGTTCACCATTCACAGCCAATCAGCAAAGATAAATATGAACGGTTGTTAGAGAAAACATACCTTCTGCATGAGGTATCCCGCAACAGATGGTTTCAAGTACTTGGCAACACCTTCATTAGACGCATGTGCCCTATGTGTGCAGTGCCAAGGCATCATTAACATACAAGTCAGCTAGTGACGCAAGCTGACTTGCAAATTCAGGATCATTCTTATCTTCCTCTTTATAAAACCTAACATTTTCAAGAAGCAAAACATCTTCATCTGAAATCCCGGCCACGAGTTTCTCAACCTCAGGACCTACGTAGTCATCTGCCATCTTGATCTGTTACAAGATAAGGTGCAGACACAACACTTCAGTTAATGGTAAAGATAACTGATAACGAAACCCCAATTCATGGTAAGAATCTCAAAAAATGAAAGCAATAAACTTACGGTGGGTCGAAACCTCTTCCCTTCAATGCCCATCTTAAAGAAGTACTCGTCTGCTGAGGCTAGCTTTGGCACATGTAAGATCACACATCTGTTGTCTATTAAACTATATGTGCATGTTTAAACAATGCATTTAAATTGGACCATAAGGCAGTGGATGGAATCATTCTTAGGCTAAAAAATAAAGGAAATGATACCCAAATTAGAGAACCTATATGTTACCATCTCGTCTCCATATTTTTGCAGGTGTATTTCACCTGTATGAGTAGATAACGAAAAGGGCTGACTTTCCAGAAAGCAAGCCTCCCATGTTTATATGACTGGATAATGAAAATGACTGAGTTCATCTCGTTGTTAAGGTCGGGTAATGGTACATATCGAAAAGTACCATGTTCACCCTATCTGTTTTCTATAATAAAAAAAAGTAAAATGTTAGTTAGAATTATGTAAAATGACAAAAGAGATGTTTGCGAGAGGGACATACCGTGTTAGTTTCAGCAATTGCAGCAGGTTTTTTGGAGGGAGCTTCTTTAACCTGAAAATTTTAAACATAATCACTCAAAAATTTACAATTTTGATTCATCCAGTGAAGCTAGTTTTCAAAAGTCCCAAGCGTATTTTTTAAGCATAATTATTAGACGACTATTATTCAAAACATTGTTTTTTTATGATAAATGACCCCAAAAAGAGAATTATAAATCTTGGGCAAGAAGTGTTTTGGAGTCAACCATTGACCCTAAACTTTTTATCATCCTGACAAATCACCCAACTCATACATCTTTTCACTTCATCAGAATCAGAAAAGTGAGCCAAAATAGCTTAATACAAACACCACCTGAAATTGAACAACCTGCGTAACACATCCATTTTGCCACTTCGACATGATATAAAACAACGAACCGTGAGTTAACTAAATGGTATGCAGAGAAAATATTTCAACTACAAGTCTCACATGAGTGCTCCCATCTTCTGAACGTTCAGCTCGCATAGTAATGGAAGAACATCATCAGAAGAATACCTCTATCTGAAGCGATCAGGTTTAAATGTACACTCAGAATATGTAAGAAGTTTCAAGTAGGCATACCTGTTAAGAACACAACGCAAAGCATTATATGGGACTCGACTTGAAAGTAGGGTGCCTTGTTTTATGAAACAAAGCTAGCGTTACATTGTTGAATTCAATAAAAAAATCGTAAATAAAAAACTGACTATAGCAAGTTGATAGGAAAAAGCTGCCAAAGCCGCTTCCCGGCGGATAAGAGAAATGGGAGCCCCTGTACACCCTTCAAAAAAATGACAAGCTATTTTACACAACAACAACACTTATTACAACTACGGATAAGCATGGGGTGCCTCCCACGAAGCGCTTGTTTAGGGTCGCGATGCTTGACCCATCACAAGGATTTATGGATCCTTGAGGAAACAAGTGGAAATTAAAATCATCATCGGACTTTCATTCAAGTGACTACGATAAGTATTGAATTTCATGAAAGTTCCACTCCGATGAGATACATCCGGCTTAGAAGAATGATACTTTTGAAATGCCGGGATCAAATATGGTGTCTTCATCCCCACAGGAGAGAAGAGAAGGCGGAATAACCGGATAAGCAAGAAATGGGAGAAAGATCCATACAACATAAGCGAAAAATTCACTAGTGGGTATGAAATCTTGCTCCAGGATGGGATGGGTGGGTAAAACATTAGGCACATCTACGGGGATGTCTTCCACCACATCAATGGTTGAATTTCCCGAATTGGGATAATCAACATAAAACGATTCGAACTCGGGAAGGGAAATAGAAGTATCGTCATCTACGGAGTCGACATCATCACTCTCAATACCTGGTGGTATTGATCCGTCATCAGCAAGAAACAAGTCAATCTCCTCCATAAGAGAATCATTATCCGCAACGGGGATATGAGATGGAGGGAGAGATTCGATAGCATTAGAATTGGCTTGAAGAGCTTCCGGAGGTCGAGGAGAAGAGTTATCGTAGAGCAAACTTTCCAAAAACAGAATATCACCTTCCGGGTCAAATTCAACTTCCTCAATTTCTGGTGGAATTGATTTAGGAAGGATGAGTTCACCGGCGAACTCATTGGAAAGAGAATCGATCTTAGGAGAAGAATCAATCGAAATGTCTCGATTTAGCACGGATTCTACAAGATCAGATTCAGCATCAAAAGAATCAATTCCCGGTGGAATTGAATGGATGCCTTCCAGCACCTCATCATTAATTCGATCTACCTTAGTCGAAGCAATTTCTTCATCAAGATCAAAGAGAGGATTAGAGAAAATGATAAAATTCTCTTTTGGAATGTCCTCCTCGGAAAATGACTCGTCACTTAAGGTAAAATCTTCATCGATATCGAAGAGAGGGTTGGAGAAAGTAAAATCATGATTCTTTGAAGAATCATCATATGGAGGCAAATCACACTCATCGTCGGAAAAATCCTCGAACTCAATTGGGGTTGGGACAAGGTTCTCGACACTAGACTTTATGAATTCGTCCGATTCCGTTGCCGGAATAGTGTCAAGATGCTCGTCCCCCAAACTTAGAGAGTTAACGGGCTCTTTGGTTGGTGATTCGGGTGTGATTGCAATGGTATAGTCCTCGTCATCATCATTATCACAGTAGACGAGAGGGCGATTCCAAGCCGGAGTATTGATGTACTCAGATAGCTCGTCACTTATGATTTTCACATCTTGAACAAGTTTGCTAAGCAATTCTTGCACTTCCTCGGATTGAGCGTGCTTAACTTCAAAAAAGTTGTCCCAAGCTTGCAATAGAACCTTAGGCGTTTTCCCAAAAGAGATACGATTAAACTTTTTGAGAAAGCTTTCAATCGATTTCATTAGGTCCTCTTGGGCTTGCAAAGCTTCCATGCTCATTGGTTGAGGAGGTTGATGATTGACGGAAAATTGCGGGGTTTGAAGTTGGTCAAAACCGAAAGAATGAGAGTTTTGACTCATCGGTTGACATTCAATAGTCGCATGAGGACCCCTACAATTTTCACAGCAAAGATTTTGCTGTTGAAGATTATGCAAATCTTGCGGGGAATTGAAATCAAGGCTGTAATCTGGCTCTGGATAGATAAACTGGCTTTGAGGTGTACAGCAGTGACAATATTGAGTATCGTTCCCGCAAAATTCACACAAGATTTGCTTAGAGTGTGTGGGGTGGTGAGAGAAACTTGGAGATTGATCAAAAGAGTACGGAGTTGAAAAATCGATTTGATTTTCATTTCCATAAGTACAACTAAGACAAACTCCATCAATGAGACGACAACCGCACTGTTGGCACGTGCACGAATAACAATAAGAGTTATCCGTCGGTTGTCCACACCCTACACATTCAAAACAGAGATAAGACTCATGAGGACCTCCACAATAGTTACAACAAAGGAATTGTTGTTGAAGATTTTGAGGATTTTGTGAGAAATTAAAGTCTTGATTGTAACACAGTTCTGATTGGATAAACGGAACTTGGGGTGAACAATCGTAACCATAATGAACATTGTTTCCAAAATTCTCATAAGAATGAGTCGGGGGTTGTGGAGATGGGTTTGAATAATCGGGAGTGTTATTAGATGAGTACGGAGTTAAAACATTTGGTGTTTCACTCCGAATCTTACAATAAAAACAAACTCCATCATATTCATTGCAACCACATTTTTGGCATTGACCAAAAATTTTTGGTATTTGCACACTTTTTTGAGCTTGTGGGATCTTATCAACAGTTTGTTTAGTTGGTTCCGGATTAGAGATAATCGGAGTTTTTGGTGGACAGTTATAACCAATATGAGCACCTCTCCCACAAGACTTACAAGTGCATTGTTGACAAAAGATGCCATCTAACGAATCACCACACTCGTAACAACACTTTTGGTCGATTAGTGGAGATTTTTGTGAGGAATTGACACTGGGGTCTTGTTTGACAACGAATGGCTCTCGAGGAGCATTAACAACGTTGGAATTGTCATTGGATGACTTGGAAGTATTTTGAAACTTTTGAAAAGCTTTCTCCAATATCTTTCGTGTCAGGTCACATTCTAGACAATTAAGACCATGCAACAGGTCTCCACAATCGAAACAAATTCTTTCAATCTTAATGTGTTGTTGAGACGATTCGGGCATTGGAACAAGAATCTTGTTTTTGAGTTTCTCTTTTGAACAACAATAGGCTGAAGTGTGCAAATTTCCACAAGCCGAACATGCTTTAATCGCTTTAAGGCGACAATCGAATGATGTCATAAGAATTAAATAGATAGAGGGATAAGGAAAGAATTAACTGATACGAAGAAAAAGAAGATTATTTTTGGTTTTTTCGAATTTATTAACAACATATTTCACAATTGGACAAAATCAGATAGACAACTTAAACCTGATAATCAATCTTACTTCACGGTAGCTCTCAGAATGAAAAACGCACAGGTGAGCGGAGGAGTAGGAATAGCGCGAAGCTTATTT
The DNA here is from genome assembly GCA_026074375.1 of Tanacetum coccineum. Taxonomy (NCBI): domain Eukaryota; kingdom Viridiplantae; phylum Streptophyta; class Magnoliopsida; order Asterales; family Asteraceae; genus Tanacetum; species Tanacetum coccineum. The sequence continues at coordinate 8,244 of BQNB010067845.1, read as the reverse complement.
CTCCTTTCGGGTCGTAGTTCCTAGGAACAACCCTCCTTATACCCACTTTATAGTTTGTTAATCAAATCGAGGTGAGCCGTATATCGTAAGTGACACAGAAGGCAAGTTTTAAATCTTTTGTTCGAGTTGGGAACTCAATAGTTCACCGGAACTTATTATGATAATACCTCAGTTGAGAATATTATATTTTGGTATTTTACCAATTAGTGAATTTTAATTTTTTATGGACAATTTTTTATATTTTTGATTTTTTTGGTTTTTTTTTTTTTTATTTTTTATATGATATGTATTAATAAAAAGAAAAGAAAAATATTTTTGTGTTTTTTTTTTTTTTTTTAATATGATATATTAATAATAAGACAAGTTCAGATCAAAGTCGGATAAAAATCGTAGCAAATGCCTCCGGCGCCGGCCGGCCAAAAATTGATTCGTTTTTAGTTACGTATTTTAAAACAACTCAAATGCAAGTCTTACCAAATGCCCTTAAACCAGGCAAAAAGGTCAAAATCTAACAAAGAGATTAAATATATTAGAATCAATTATAAAAGATTCCGGAAGAGTTATTCGCAGGGTGTATGTCCCAACGAGGCTGCAATTGAAAAGTTATCCTGTTTGATGAGAATTGAAAGTAAGGAGAATATATGATATGATGGAAACTCTAATATACTTACAACTAAAATTAATAAAATCTAAGTTAATCTACGGGAATCAAATATAGGGAATGGGGATCTTAAAAATTACGGGAATACAAAATTAGTTATAAGAAATCCTAAATTAGATTTTATTACTAAAATACGGGGAACAGATAAGTATCGAACCCTAAATACTAAAAATTAAGAAAATAAATGCTAAATTAAATTAAAAATCAAAATTAAATCCTAATTAAGTTAATTTGAAAAATAAAAAAAAACTAGAACTAAAACGGAGGTCGTTTGAATGTAAAACGAAAAGAAACGGTAAAATGCACCCGGTAAAACGGGTCTAAGACTGAAATTTAAGGAAAATAAAGCCTACACTAAATTTTATATTTTTCCTAGACACTAAATGACAAAAGAAAATTTTGTAAAAAAGAAAAATATACCACACCCCCACCATCAACAACACATACACCAAACCAAAACCCCCACCCAACCTCAAAACCAACCTACCACCCACAAAATCCTACACACCCTCCCCACTCAACTATAACACATTAGAATACCTATCAATAATACCCATAACCTACTACTTACCCCCTCTTACCCTTTAAACACCCCATCACAAACCTCCCCAACCTCACACATTCTATCTACAAACTATATAAACCCTATTAACCCCACCACACATTACCCAACTCCCCAAACACCCCTCCCCCACAAAAAAATCAGACCCATAAGAACAAGTAACTTTATAAATTACCAAAACCTCAACCATAACCCCTATCAATGTTAGAATAAAGACAACACAATTTAATAGTTATTCAAACCTCACCACAAACCATCCCCCTCAACCACAATCCCCTCCCTTTCTATATTCAACCCAACCACACCACTCCAATCCCCTTACCCTAACATAACAACACCTACAATACCCACACCCAAACCCACAAAATCCAACAAACACAAACCCACCCCACCCACTATAACAAATTTCATACCCCTATCACTCATTTCACTCTTCCACCTACACATACTACAACCACTTTCACCCCTTACCACATACTCACTCCTTCACCTACCCAAAATCCACCATTACATCTTATTCCCCTCAATCAGTTATTCTACACCCCCTAACCACACCCACCAATCCATCCATCACAACACATTCTACCTACCCTCACACACATCTACCCTATGAACTAACCTTTTATACCATCAACACTACCCCCCTACATAACTTCCAAACCATCAAACCACCCACCTCCACATTCTTACAATCTCCTCCTTTCCCCACATCCCCCCAACATTATTACAACACTTAATATACCACTTAAACACCACCCCACCCCCTTCTCCAATTAAAAATTCCCATCTCATCCTTTCCCACCTCATCATACCAACATTTCCCAACTCTTCTACTCAACACATTCACCACCAAATTTTCACAAACCAATCCTATTACTAATTCATCCCATCCATTAACACACATTCAAACCACAATTAACTAACCCACTACATTCTTCACCTTCCCCCCTACCTAATATCCTCACCTCATACTCACTCTCCCCAATCCTTCTAAAAAACCACTAAACACTACATATATTCACACCCCCCCATCCAACATTTTTCATCCCCAACACACCCATTACACATATATCACAATTCCAATTTTAGCATATACAATCTGAACCTCAACCAAATATCTAACTACTTCACCCACACATCATCTAACCAAACTTTAAAATTCACCCATTCCCTACTAACTACACTTAAATAATCTTAACCACCTACAACCCACAAACTCTATTCCTTCACCCACACCACCACCCACAATCCATACTCACATCCACTTCATCTCCCACTCACTCACCTTACTCCCTCTACCTACTCAATCATACCCCCCCCCCCCCCCAATCCCAATAAATTCAAATCACCAACTGTTTCCATTTATCCTCATTTATTCATCTTACACAAAAATTGTAATAGACATAAATCAACTTAACACACATCCTCATTATTATTTTCATTAAAATAATATTAGATACTAATACCCTATTCACACACTATCCAACAAATCCTATTCAGGCAAATTTACTAAACGACTCTACATACCATCGTTTTTTTTAATTCCCATAAACTTCAACATTTCCACTCTACAATCTCTGTATAAAAACCCGTTTTCTTATGTTGTATCATAGTCTTCCTTGTCTTTATCACACCCTTTGGCCACGATTTTCCTATCGAGTCAGGGTGTTGTTATGTATCGATGCTTCATAGTTCTGGTTTCCCAAAGAATAACATCAACTTTGGAACTTGTCAAGCTCTTTTGCTTATTTTTTAGTACGTTTTCTCCTATGTTTCAACTCTATAATACTACCAAAAAAATCTCACCCTACAATTCATCCATCTCCTATAATTTAACACTCTTTACATCTCTATACACTCCCCATATAAATACAACTAACTATCCCACCCATATATTTACCCACATCCACTTAAAACATCTTATACCAATACACATTCACAACACCAAACACATCATAAAAATACACAAATTCTTACAACACCTATGTTTCCATACCCCAATTACAAACTACATAATATCCATTCTTTACATACACTTCTATTCCAAAGTTAACTTTTCCTGACCCCAGCATAACTATGCACTTATAATAGATACCTTCTTCTCAATCTTTTCCATACAAATAATTTCTACATAAGGTCTTCCATCTCTCATTACTCATACTTCTGCCTTTTTATATCATTTATATTTCTTACCATTCCGTTATACTCACACTCTTAATAAAACCTCACATACCCCATTACTCCTCAGACCCCTTCCTCTTAAAACCATCCTATACAGACAAGCATTCATATCATCCTCCCCTCCGATCAAACTATCCCCCCCCCCCCCCCCCCCCCCCCCCCCACTCAGTTCTCCCCTACTACTCCTTGTTCATGACGCGGTAAAGCCTTAGCAAACAATGCCAAACCTATTACAAGTGAGTGCTCTGTTTCACAGTTTTTTCTAATACCAACAATTCCCCCTCAACAGATTCGTAAATCACGCCTGTTTATTCAACGCTAATTGCTATAGTATAGCTACCAACCCCCCCCATCTAGCATTACTTCTGACATCCAATCGTGTCCGTAAAGATTGAACTTCTGGACACGAGTTATCAATTGCAAGAATCCTCAGGTATTCAGCCCTGGAAATCCATGCCTAGAAATTGCATGAACGACAATTTTACTGCTATTGTTCACATTCTACCTTAAAGACAAGAGACCCTTATTGTTAGGGACTAACTTCACAAACCAATTGTACTGGTTGGGTAAACTAAAACCGTCTAAAGCGTGGACAGGGCTTTATCTCTGTGGTTTTACCTAAATTAAAAGCATTGCTCTTAAATTTTGTTATCGAACTTAGTTAGAGTGATTTAGGCACTTCGTCAGGTTGAGACTCCTGATTCCCTCAGTCCGATCATTATCGATGCCTTCTCGTCATATGCATGATTAGCTTAACAACTGTGGGTTTGGACGCAGCTAGCTACCATATTCCCTAATATTAGGTTTTGCACCTTAATGTTATGGATTCACAGACATCTGACCTGGACAATATCAGGGAGTTTACGACCACAACTAAAGCACAGCAGTTCCTCCGTAGATGTAATGAGCTATAACATGATCAGCACCCCAATGTTTCGCGCAGTTTTAAATCTTTAAATAAAGGATAAGGGTCGTTGAAATGCTCCCTCCAACTATCCCTAAACACTTTCCTCGTGCATGCGACACCTCACTTGACACATTTAATAGCGTAATCTGTCCCGATAGTTTAAGTAATATGCATTAAACTAACGCTAATTCTCAGCTTTAAAGCATTAATTGCACTTCGTTCTCACGAGTCCCATGAGGCGCAAATCCTGATGATTATGATCGGAAACATGACGTCCATGGCACCTAGCGCATGTCCACTGAGGCTTACTAGGTGATTGGACACAGTGACGCGACACTGAATTCTGGTCGCTGAATATTTGACATACAGTAGCAGAAGTGTCAATTTGCATCGAACAGCAACATCTAATTACTATCTATTTAAACATGACATACTTTCAACACCTCCCTCCCTATGTAATTATCCTGTCTAATAAACTACAATAATATAGTGCACTGACACACACACCTAAAATGACGTGTCCATAGAGAACTCCGAAGGCACGTGAGTATTCTCACAAGAATAGCATCGTAACCAGCCTAAAATTCATCAAAACAACTGACCCATATTCCTGGGACACCGTTATCAAATCTAGTCTCCGGTCCCGTATACATCGAGTGACAAAATAATATCTAAAACCTCACTTATTTCATGTGTGCGTGCTTGTCTGACTTCATTATTTATAGGCTCCTTATTTTCCCTAACAACCACTGCCCTCCCAACCTAGCAGTATTCTTCTCTGGACATAAAAAGACATCGGTAATTTTTGGTTTGAATGTAAACAGACTACTGAGACTGATACTTTTGTAATAAGTAAGAAAAGAGCCTGGCTCACTACTATTATGCCGTGTTCAACCTGCCTATCCATCAGTTGAAGAGAACTGTGACGATACACTTCGCAGGAGCTTTAATGTTTTCAATGAACCGCTACATACAGTTAATCTACTACACTACAACCCGTGATAAGTAAAGTGCTGAGATCTGATCTCTTATAGTTCAAGTCGATCTAAGCTCCACTTACCCGTCACCTATACGCTCCCCTCCATCCGTTCTTTCTAGTCTCGTCTCCATCTGAGATTTCAGTTTAGTTCAGGTGGTTGTCTACTCTGCTATTTGCCGAGGACGGGAATCGCACTGTTTGATTTTCGAAATTTTATGTGGCGGATGAGATTATCCTGAGGTTCGACAGTTCGCGCCTTATAGATTAGCATGCTCAATCGTTAGAGAACGAGCTACGCAATGGGTCATTTAGAAGGTGTTAGATACTGGCCGCGATACGCGGAGAGTCGTTTTTGGTCTTCGCACGTTGAACATTGTGTACAGACTTACGCTCGCCCATTTGGTGCTATCTATTGAGTCTATTTTGCCCCTAAGTGGAGTTTGATTTTGCTATCCCGCTCTCGATTATCATAAAGCAAGCGGTGTTTTCTAAAATTATTAATCTTCGTTCTTGTCAAACTTCGTACTGTAGATTATGATTCATGATGGCGCCTTTAGCCGTTCTAGGTTCATGGCGTTATGCTTGGTCTGCTTCTAACTAACAATACGCATCGTGTCCAATGCCAATCACAATTGCAACACTCACGTGTTAGTGATACAGGCAAGCTATATTTGTTGGAGATGCCAAGGGATAGATGTGTGCAGGGCAAAACTCAGTTCACTCACACTTTTCTCTTCTCTTTTTCATTGTCTCGCTTTTGGCGGGTTTTTTCTTCTTATAGTCTTTTTTATAGTTCATAACAGGCGTGAGTTTAGTTTGGGAAAGCTTGTATAAAAGGAAAGAGAACAAGCCGAGTAGAAAATCACTTTTTTTTCCTTTTCTTAGTATAAATTTTAATTAAGTTTGTTTTAAGATTATCATACTCAGTTGTTTTAAAGCTTTATGTTGTAATATTACTGTTTTCAATATAAAAAGTTAAGAGTTCTTGTTATTGCCATTGTCGAAATTTGAAATATAAATTAAGCTGTTTAATTCTGTTTAAATTGATTAAACATGTGTTAAAAGTTATTAAAGTTCACTTGTAATCACTTTTCTTAGCCTTATTTCACCAAAAATCAGTTAAAAAATCGATTTTTATATAAATAAGGGGGTGTTTGGTTTAGCATGCAAAATGGGTCAAATGGGGTTTATCATGGGTCAAGTGCACTCAGCCAACTTTGGCTGAGTGTGTGTGGTTAATTAAGCCACTTTAATCACCATTTTCAGTTTGAAAAAAAGTTTTTGTGCCCTTTCTATATTCTGTCAAAATTTGAATAAGCTAAATCAAGCTTAAGTGCTCAAGCTGCTTATGCAGCTTAAGCACATTGTTTTTGTGTTAATTGGTGTTGTTTCTAGCTCTTTTCAAAACCCCTTTCACACCACTTTTTTTTATGTTTTAGTGTAATTTTAATTTTAAAAGTCTTTTATTAAGCATTAGTTGTGATTCAGCTTTATTTAAAAGCCATATGTTGTAATTTTCTGTTTTTAATAAAAAGTTAATTGTGTTCTTGAATTTGCTACTGTTGAAATCTTAAATCTCTTATAAAGCCCTTTTAATCTCTTTAAAACTGTTTAAAAAAAGTATTTAAGCTATTAAGCATTTATTGTAACACCCTTATTCAGCCTTCATTTCATTTAAAAAGATAAAAACTCGAAATTTATAAATTAAGGGGGTGTTTGGCATAGTCTTTAAAATGGGTAATATTGGGATTGGTATGGGTCAAACACACTCAGCCACTTTTGGCTGAGTGTGTGGGCTTTATTAGGCCAAATTAATCACAAGTTTTAGTTAAAAATCAGTTTGTGAGAACCCTTTTATTTTCTGTCAAAAATTTACCAAGAAAAAGTGAGCTAAACCACTTAAGCTGTTTACACAGCTTAAGCATCTATTTTTGTGCTTATTGTAGTCTTAGCTAGCCTTTTAAAAGACCCCTGTGTTCTGTCATAACCAATATACCCAAGTAACATAAGTGTGCATGTATACCATTTCTTTGAAAATAGCCATTTTTAATCTCAAAAATTAGTAGTCTAATCTTTGTTTTATAAAATGATTTTTTGAGTTTAAGTCCCATTCATGGCCCTTTTAATCTGTTTTGACCTAGTTTTCCATTATAAGCCCTTTTGAGCTTATTTTATAAGCTCAAAAATACCCCCCCTTATAGTCTGTTTGACCTCCCCTGGTGCTGAGCACCAGGTTTAAGCCCATCTTTTCTAGCTTATTTTATATTAGGCCTCATGTTTTTATTGCTTATTTACATAGCTTATAGGTAGGCTTATTAGGTTTAGCAGCTTATTTCAATTAGCTAGCTTATTTAGTTAGCTTATTTTAGCCCTTAAAGTCCATTATTTCTCTCTTTTATATAAAACTGTTTAGATAGCTTATTAATTTCCAGCTTATTTTAGGGCTTAATTTAGAATACTTTAGCTTATTTAGGACTCCCCTAGCCTATTTATCTGTTCCCCATAAGTTATAGCTTATTTAGTTGGCTTAAATCCCCAAAACAAAGAAAAATAAGCAAATAAGCTCATTAAGTCTGCTGTCATAAACAGCTTAATTTTCTGGCTTATTCTTTTAGAATCAGCACTTCGTGCTTTTTCAAAAGTTATTCCCCATAAGCCCCTTAACAAGTTTTCTTTTATAGCTTTTTGATAATAAGCTAGTTGGACTATCTTTGTAATCGGGGTCCACTTCAGGGACTGTTTGTGTAATTTCATCTTTTAAAGTTACAACTGTTAGTCCCTGTGGTTAGTTAGCCTGTTACCCTGTTAGTCCTTGTGTCCTTTTCACTGTTAGTCCCCAAAGTTAACTTTAGTTAGTTTTATTTAATTTAATTAATTAAATTAGGTTTAATTTTAATTAGTTTAATTACTTTAATTATAAACAGTAAAATTTGGGCATTTTTATATTTTTAGAT